>VYZQ01010436.1:20651-34339 GCA_013400655.1 Mystacornis crossleyi
AGGTAGGAGCATGGCGATTTCTATAGGGCCTCAGGTGACCAAACCTCCACTAAATCCAGAAGGTCATCATTAGAGGCTACAGGAGAAAGCGTGGAAAATCTGAACCCGGCATTTCTAAAACAATGGACCTGTCAGAAAACTTTCTGCCTTGTCTCGAGGACTCGTCCAGAGAGACAGGAGGGGTTCAGCTAAACCACTGTGTCCAGTCTGAGCCGCTGATTGGGCTGAGGCTGGCACTCAGGTAGTGACCGCCTGTACCTGCCTCTCTCTTCTCACATGCTCTTTTCTCCTTCCCATCTGCACTGAGGGTGGTGAGAAGAGAAAATGTGGTAGGGGGGGAAAGTTTTAACACATCTACAAAACACATAGGATTTCTGCAGATTAAAATATACTTTCTGTCTTCAGAACAAAACAAGAAGCTGAAAAAACTGGCCTTTAAATTCCATTTTTAATGACAATTTTGTGGCATGCCTAGAAATTTGACATTTAATTTTTACAATTTCTTTTTTCTCTTTTTTCACTGAAAGTTTTCTTTTGGGAAAATAACTTCAGCTTTATGTTTGTGCATAATAGTTTATTGTAGGATCATCAACAAAAAAAGGAAATATAAATGTGATGTGTGACATAACTTTGAGAAGAAAACTGAATGAAATGTATACCATTTGAAATAGCATTTGTCTGCTGGGTAAACAGCCCAAGAAATCTCTTAGTTATCTCATAACTGCATTCCACTTTACACAGATGAAACAGTGGTTAAATAGATGGTGCAATGATGTTTCATTTGAGGGAATAAATTTAACAATTTACCTGCTAATCATATAATCTTAAAACTGTTTTCTTTAAATCATTTCCTGGGGATCCTGTCAGTGTTAGTTCCAAGACTTAACTAATCCTGAGCTAATACAATAACCCACTGGGGTTCTCATGGCCTGTGTTAAGGTCCACAGTGGGGCTTCACAGATGTGGCACACTTGCCATAAGGTAAATCCAATTATTCCAGGAATGCTCAGTGTTGAAACATGAGGTATGTTTGGGAATACTATGATTTTCTTGTCTCAGTCAGGCCTACCACTCTGTGTAAAACCCCTGATTCCTCTGCTGCATATCCAGACATTTTTAAACATCGATAGGGTATTTATAGTTCATTTAAGTATACAGAAGATGTAGTTTCCCTGCACACTGAAAGCAGGAGTACCTGGGCTTCATGAAGGTCTTGTGGTGTGTCTATTCAAACTAATATTTCAAGTATGTCTTTTAAGTCTTTTCAGACCTAAAGTTTCCCATCTTGACAATGGATTTCTTTGACACTTAGATTTTGACTTATGTAATCTACTGAGGTTTGTTTCCATGTAACAGAGAAATTTTTGAGATGTAGAATGGGAGAAGGGAGATTTTACTTGGGTAGAATTATAAAAGATTTTCTGATTCCTTAGAAAATAAACCACAAACATTTAATTTTGAATCAACACCAAATGTTTCAAAATCTGTATCCACAAACTCAATAGTTTTGTTTCCTCTCTTGTATACTTAGCCCTTTTTATAAGACATTCTGTGGGGTTTTTCTTCTTTTTAAAAAATGTGAATCACCTTGTAAACTCTTGTCATTTCAAATTTGAAAAAAAACCCTTGGTTTAAGCATGTTGAAATTATACATTTCATTTGTAGCATTTTCAAAATTTCTTTCATATTTCTTTTCCTAATCAAAATTTTGTATTGAAATAATCTCATTTTAATTAATATTTCAAATCTATATTTGATTATTTTATTGTCAAAATATTAAATTATTTATCTATAGTTATAAACAATTGACGTTCTTTGCAGAAGTTGAAACTGGTTTTGTTGGCACATAGTTTAAGTCACTTTACCACAATATTGTTAATTTTTAGAATAGTTGAAAAGTCTGAAATATTTGGCATTCCTCATTCCTGAAGAGCTACATTCTGTGAGAGCTCTAATTTTAGCTCTCTCATTATATGATGGTTTCTCTCATTATACCATCAAATATTTTTGTAAGACATTTGCAATAAAAACAAAAGTGAACTCTTTGGGAGACTTTACACATTATACAAGTATAGTAAAAATTATGCAGAATCCCTGTAAAGGTTTTGTAATCATAAAATCCTTTGAAAACTCCATAAGCTCTACTCCAGTTATTTCTGACTTCAGTGGTGTATGTTGACCGTATTTATACTCTTGTCTGCAGTGAGGCTAAACTTGTGAAAATGTATCTGTGCAGCTTCTGTAGACCCAGCACTGCGTCTGTACATCTCCTAATGGAATTCCTGAAAACCCTTAGTCTGCATTTCCCCAGGCTCTAGGCACATGGCCTGAAAATTTTGTCACAAATCTTAGAAAATGGAATATGCTTTGAGTATGCCAGAATCTGAGAGACTCAGCTATGAATCCTTACATTACCACATAATTTTCTTTAGCTGAGGTTTGGAACCGATACTGAGAATTTGCCCAGAGCTTACTAACATGAACAACAAGGCAGTTGTATCAGATATGATATTCAGGTTGCTTTGTGAAGCAATAATCAGGTATTTAATGGCTAGAATGACAGCTTAAATACCTCTGTTTGATTTGGTTATTGCTTCATAACAGGAATAATAATTTTTCCAGAGGAAAGTAATTTGTATTAAATCGCAAATTCCTGTTTATCTTAACTACAAGCCTACATAATGCAAGACTACTGTAGTCTTCAGCAAGCTAATATGGCATTTGTCACTAAGTGGTGACATTATTTTATCTCTCACTAAAATAGCTAATGCATTGGTTGTCCTTGTCTGTGCTTCTTCAGTTATCTTAGCAAGTTAGCAAAACTGATGTCCAGTAAATCATTGGTTCTGACTGCTCTGTGGTCCTTGGTCTCAGAAAACTCAGACATCCCAAACTCTAAGGTCCATCCTTAGTGACCACCTGCATGCAATATGGCAGAGAAGCATTGCAGCCATAAAACCATGGAGCAGAAAGCAGTCCCTGCCCCAACAGAGCCTGTGTTATAAGCAAAGGAAGGGGTGCACAGTGAGTCAGTGATTGATCCAAAGTCACATAGTCAACTACTGGAGAAATCAGGAGTTTCCTATTTGCCATAACTATTTTTTTACACAATATCCTCTGTTACTTTTGCTATTCAAAGTCATTACTTCTGAAACAGGAGTACCAGTCAAATGGAAAGGCCATAGTGCTTAGACTTCTGTTAAGTGCTTTGTTAAGCTCTTTAATCCTATTTTAATCATTAAGTATTAAAATAGAGATATAATTTAAAAATGAATGTATGCAATGAAATGCAACGAGACAAACAGGTAGCAGCAAATTTACCAAAGAACAAACTCTTGATTCTAAACTAAAATTGAACATTTGCTTCCATTTTGGAATAGGAAGATAGAGAAACATTATATTTCAGCTTTCAATGAGGGAGAAATAGTCACTGATTACTAAGCCATTTTCCTGCCTAAATCTCCTCTGCAGTGTTTCAGTATCTTGTGCCATCTTCTTTCTCTCTCTCCATATGCAATGCCAGAACAAATTCATGCTGTCGATTTTTTCTGCACTGTGTAGCTGTTGGTGTCTATGGAGTTATTAGTTATTAGTCTTCTGCTAATATAAGCTAGCCATGTACTGCATTGCTGAGAGCAAAAAAACTGAGAAAAAATGCTGATGAGGTGGACCCCAAGGATCTCAAAGTCTGTGACTCTATTTGCAATGAATCAGAAGGTAAGAAATAATCCAGGAAGAAAATAATAGGAGAATCAGAGAAAAGAATGGAACAGATCGAAGAGAGAAATAGATGTCCATGTCATTTATGGACAAGAACATTTCTAACTGCTGACAGTGATCAGGAAAAGACTGCCGCTGTGGCAGGATATTACGAAGGTGAAGAATGCATAAATGAAAGGGGGGTAATTGCAAGTTTCATTTTTAAAGTTGATTTTTAGGCTAGGCAAAGGCACCTAAAGTGCCTTGATGGTTAGCTTTGCATAGAAATAATATGCATTAGTCAACCTAATTTAAATATGTTACCATTTCCTAAATTTAGAGGAAATAATATTTTAATTTTGCCTGAATATTCAGGAAATAATGTTATACTAACCCATGCTTAATCTTGAAAACATTTATTTTCTTGCTTATTTTATCTAATTCAAGAGTGTCTCCAGCTGCAGCTGGAGCTTTCACACAGAACTATGGCTTAGTTCATTTGTATTTGTGCATGATGCTGTCATCAGGTTAAATGTTACCTGTTTTCATAACAAGCAACATTTGTCATCCTCTTGATGGTCTCCCCTTCTTCCCAAGACTATGACTATGCAAAATTTAATCTTGTAATCTCAGACAATTGGAGTAACTGGCTCCAGCGTGGCTGCAGACCTGAGAGGGGTCACACAAAAAAATCCAGAATGCCTCTTCTCTGTATCCAACCCATGGCACAAAATAACATGAATATTTCAAGAAAATATGCACAGTAAAAGAAAATCATGCCACTTAAAATAACTTTGAAAGTTTCTTTGGACTTACTCTAACATATATAGGTATGAACATAGATATTACAGAAACACAAATATTAATTTTTTAAACGTTTTGGAAATATCAAGTATACAATCTGAAGCTCTTTGTGTTCTGTGAGAGTATAAGACAGCTTCAAAACATGTCCAGACAACACATTAGGTACTTGATAAAAAAATAAGCCATGGTAGTGTTTCATAGCAGTGATGGATTGTTCTGATCAACTCTCTGTGAAGCCTCTGCCTACTTGGGCAGCTGAACTCTTTCACCCAAAGCTGACACTTTTATGTCTTCACTGACAGCCAGAAGAGTACTTGTGAACTGTGGAAATGTGTAGGCATGAATGCCTTAGGCAGTAACCTAAGCACTAGGCTTTATTCTGCCTTGTTGCTAGTATTTGCTAGTTTGTTAGTATTTGTGTCATAGTGAGTACTATCACAGTGCTAACCACAGTTTGACTTTTAAATTTTCTCTACTGAGAAATTTCCAGCCAGGATGAAAGCAATACCTTTTGCTTACTCTCACTGGCAGCAGTAATGGTCCTTCGGGCAGCTCAGCTCTCCTGCTGCTCCTGTGAGGAATCAGGCCCTTACAATGTATTGCACAGCACTGACCATGGGACACATGGCAAGAGAATCTGTCTCCAAAAGGGTCAGCAAGTCACCACACCACACCTTACAACAAATTCTGTCTTTAAATATTGTATGCAAATCATCTTGGCTTATAAATATTTATTTGTGAAAAAGAAAATGCTGCTGTATGTAGGATTTCTTACACCAAATGTTTACTACAAAGCCATGCTATGCACAGTGTGGGTTATGCAGACAAAACAATGATAGCAGCCCTTATTGGTTTCTCCATGGCTTGTTTTATTGCTTGTGGTCATCTAACCTCCTAGACAAGAAGATTTTATGCAATATTCTCAAAATTATAGAAAAGGAGGTGCCAAGATGTGCACTGCAATTTATCTATAAAATCCTAGTGATACCCTTGATTAGCAGTACACCAAATCTTTCAGCCTGAAAAGTTCCTTTTTCAAACACCGTGTAAAAAGAGTAATTTGTCAGAATACGAGTGTTTTGCCATGTAGCAGATGTAATGTCAAAGGATTGACAAATGTGAGTTTAAATAACAGGCTATGGCACTCATCTCTATTGGCTGCAAGAACCCTTTAGGATTCCTCTTTTAGTTAGCGCTGCAGTTGTTCCACTGCCTTAAGAATTGTTATGACAATAGTTGTGGCTGCAATTGAATAGAGAGTGATAGCAAAGAAATACTCATGCCTTGGTTGGTCTTACACTTCCTTTATTACATTAATACAAGTACCGCTCAAGCATTTGCAAATTCTTGCAAGAAAAAAATGTGCTCATAAGTCAAAAATCCCAGTCATCTGAAGGATGCAGTTTGGTGCCACTTATATGCCAGCTTGTCAACCCTGAAGTTTTCTCAAAATGATTTCTGGAAAAGAAATACAAGTCCTTTCTGTTATGCATGCCAGGGAAAAAAAAGACCAATTAATATTTTTTTATCCTACAACATGATCAATAATGTTACTTTAATAATTACAACAGCAGTATATTTGGCATACATAGGCTAACTTTTCTTCTGAACCTTGGATATTTGGGAAAGAGTTTTAAATACAGTCTTTGAAACTAAAGTACTTTAAAAAAAATTAGCTATCTTAAAATTACTTCTTCTGGTTTCACCAGGGACTGATATTTTGCGTGTTTATAGGCACATAGTTTCTGAATATTCATATATAAGCTCATCTGGACATTACAAAGCCAGAATTCAGCTTCATCATAAGGATTGCAAAGTTTGAGCAGTATTTGAGGTTTAGATATAAATGAGAAGTAATGGATCATAGTATGAAACTGACATATATATACTTATGTTAAGAACTGTTAATTTGAATAGACTTTCTTTTGAAAGCCTTGTCAGATGAACCCTGCATGAGATGTAATGGAGAGTTATACAGATTGTGTTCAAAGAGGAGGTAAGAGAGCAAGGAAGGGCCTGGACAGGCAGTCTCTGAGTCCTGGCAAGCTTAAGGCTATTCTAGGTCAAATAGCTGAAAATAGGCATGCACATGGTGGGAACGTGTGTACAGGGAGCATTTTCCAAAGAACCTTTCAGTGGTAAATCACCCACCATTTTAGAATCTTCACCTAGTTTTGTTCAGAAAAAATACCTAATTTGACCCCCAGCTCAGTGCAATATATTCTCACTGAACGGTACAGTCATGTAGACAAGAGGAAGTGATTTTAGCATTTCAGTGTTACATCTGAATGGACTAGGCATAGTCTGATAGGCTTGGACTGTGTACTCTTTAGTCTCTGTAACACTACTACTTTTCTCTTGCTAATTGCATCCAATTCTGTGCAAATTTTAAATCTCAGTGGACAAGGTTTTGGTTTTGCCACAAGCGCTTTTTTATCCCTAATAGTTCTCTCGATGCTTTTCCTGTCTTTAAATTAAAATCCCTTTAATGCCCTCAAATAATCATTGGTGTAAGCAGAACAGTAAAGTTAATCAAACATAGATGTCTCCAGCGCTGTTAAGTGTGTATTCCAGTTGCAAAGTGGTTTTTAAGGAAAGAGCAACATANCAGAATGTGGTTTGGCAAAACACAAGCACTGTTGTTACTAAGCTGAAAAAGTCACTTCAGTGCTCAGAGGAGCCACCTGGACCTTTTCCTTAGTCCCCCAAAGAAGGTACTTCTGTGTTGTAAATGCAAAGTGCGGAGTAGGTGACATAATGTCCCTATATTTGTTTTGGTTCCTCTCACTCATTTCGTGACTTTACTTGTATGTAATCTGAACCTTGTGTCCACAATTAAATGAGTTATTCCCTTTATGCTTGTTACCATAGGATCAGAGCAGCCTACAAACATGAGTTGGCCATCTCAGCTCCCACATATAATATTTTGTAAACCTCATAAATATTTGTCCCAGAATTTAGAGATGTGGCCTCTAAACTAAGTGTTTCATTACCTGTGTTCTTCACTGGAGATGCCTGGAACTTGTCTGATGGCCACCAGTCACTCACGGCGTCTGCTGGCCTCAGCTGCTCTGACTTGTCAGCATCTACGAAATGCAGACAGTGTCTGTCTTGGGCTGGGGACCCAGAAAGTAGGCAGCATATTATTAGTGGTCCAGTGTGGTTGTTTACCAAGTATAAAATGAAAATCCACAAATCTGCAGTCTGGAATCAATGTGCACCACAGTCTGTACTAATCCTCACTTTACCAAGTTTATAGCTATCTGTTTAAATTCCTATTGTTAACCTCGTCCCTTGAAATAATGCATGCAGTTCTTTCCTTTATATATACACAAGCTTCATGGGAAAATAGTAGTGCAATTCCTTCTGAGGGACAGGGTGTGCCAGTCAAGTTGAATTCCTTATGTATGTGCCCTATAACTGTCAATATGTCAGTCTTCTTATGTGTAATACCAAAAGATGTTCAGAAAACCTAAGAGAGTCACTGTGATTAATGTCTATTTACTTATTGTGCAAGCAGACGTCAAAAAACATACTTTATTTAAGGTTTTTTTCTGCTTTAAAGTCATGTGAAAAGTCAAAATATTTTCATTTTCATTGGAGGAATCATGATTGCATCTAGGTTGTGGTACACACCACTTCCATAAAAAATGCACTTGTTTATAAAAGATTATAAATGCTTGATTAAAAAGAAAATGTTTCTTCACAGAACAGGTCTGTCAGAATTTTGTTTCACGTCCTCTTTTGTTTGATGATTCATTAAATAACCCCTTTAATTTTTCACCTTTGATAATGGTAGAATTTAAGGTTTTCTTTCTGGGTGTTTGTTCCTGTTTTTACATAAGTAATTTTTTAAAAAATTAATACTCTGTGTACCCTCCTGGTTTGTTTTTTTGTCTGTTAGTCCAAAAACTTCTAGAATCTATATTTCTTAAAACAGTCAAATACCAGCTATCTGGATAGCAGATTATTTATGTGATTTATGGAAAGGCTGTTTTGCACAAGCACAGTTCCACTGTTTCCACACCAGTTTACCTCTGGGGCCAGTGTTGCCACCATCCTGCAGCAAAACACAAGATAAAAACACCCCGGCAGATGCAACCTGGTTTCCAGCAAGCCCATCCATGTCAGGCGCCTCCTGATCTCACTTTGAAGACCAGGGCTGTTGGGGAGTACAAATACACGCCACCCAGAGATCTCTGAGCCCCAGAAACTTGTTGGGTTCAGTGCAAACCCATGGGAACACCTGGACCTGGCTGGGCTTTAGCACAGTGTTGAGTCCAGCAACAAGCCAGAAGCTGGGAGAGCAATGCTGATCCCAAGGGACAGGGCTGGCACCTGCAGAGAACATTATCTACCACCTGTTTTTCCTCTGAAGACTCACTCTATGCTCCTTATGCTCCTGTTTGTTGTACCGGAGTCTCAGCACCTAGGAGATGCTTCCTCGAATGCAGCACTAGGTTTTGCACTTGCACTGTGCGCTGCTATGCTGGAGGCAAAAAGTCCATCCAAAGCACCACAGATAGCACAGAAGTGAATTGCTGTTGCTCTGTGCAAGGCAGATGAGGTCAAAACTTGTTGTTAAACTAGAATTAATAAAGAGTATTAGTTTCCTGGTGGAGACACTGGTGGTGCTTTGAACCGTACTCTCTCTGAGCTATGCATCCTTCATGCAGAGCACCCCTGCAGACCTTTCTTATTGATCTGTAGATTATAGAAGGTGTGGTTACATTCTGAATTTCTGTGTCTAGTTTACATGGTAAGAATCACCATTCAAAGGTGCCTAGATTCCTCCACAGGCTGTTATAGAGAATTTACTCTTGAATTTAGGTGCTGGGTATCAAGCAATCAAAGTAATTGAAAGTAGATGGTATATGTGTTTAGCAGAATGGGGTTCGAATCACACTATTCCCTCATATTCTCCTACTTGCAGAAAATTACTTCAGAAAAAATTCCTCTGAATTCTGAAATTTACTAGGGAAAAAAAAAAAAAAGCAGTGTTCAAAGGAAATTTCAGCTCACAGTTCTCCTTACTGGAAGTGTTCTTCAGTTCAGAGTAAACAGAAGTAGAAATACTTCATAGCTACCAAAGTACTCAGTGTGGGCAGGGACTTGTCTGAGACGAGTCCTCTCTTGGCATCTGTTGACAGAAAGGGGAAGTGAACAGCTCAAGCAGACATCATTTACATGCAAGATGTGGAATAACTTGGTGTATTTTTCTTAGATAAAAAAAATAATGAAGTTGAAGTGACTGTAGGACTGCAAGTCATGCCTGGAAACTTCCAGAAATGAAATCTTTGACCAATATTCCCATAGACAAATGCTGCTCTGGCAGTGGCTGCAGCCAGCAATGGGAGGGTAAAAGATTTTTAGACAAGTAAAAATCATGGCCAATACTATCAATTTTTGAAGGGTAAATTTATACTTCTTGTAAGAGCAAAGCACTGAAGTAGTCTCCTGGAAGGCCAAGAAGAGCTCACAGGCTGAAGACCATTAGCAGCTGGGAGAGCTCTCTGGCAGATGACAGATGACATTGTGAATGATGACAGATGTGGGTAGGAAGGCAGCAAGAGTGGTGGGAGCAGCAGCACAAAAACTAAAGCAGCCTTTTACCCGGCAGTACATGTCTTGGAGTTCCACATACTGCAGAGACTGACTATTTCAGATACTTCTTAGCTTGGTGAGGATGTTAGTCTACATTTGGACTGCTGCCATGGACAAGTGAGAAGGTTAGCAATATTGACATAACTTATTTTGTAGATTAATTTTTTATCTCTAACTAGTTAATTGTTTTATTGTGTTTCTTTACCCTCTTACTAAAGTTATATTTGTTCAAATCACTTTGACTGGTACTCCTTACTCTTTTGTGCCTTATATCTCAGGTTTCTGAGAAGGAATCTTACAGCAAAGTTTCTTAAGCTTTCAGCAGGCACTGATAAAGCTTGTATTGGCTTCTTGTAAGTGTTAATGAGCACAGTCAGTTTATGATTCCTACTGCCTACCCAGCCACAAGCTTCCAATTCACCTTTATCTTCCATGACAAGACCTGAAGTTGAGTTCAACACCTTCCATGCTTGTTGAATTATTTCTTTACACTTCTAGAAACTCTTACTGCACAGTTTTTGCAGTTTCTACTCAGAGATCTGTGCAGTTGCAGCATGTAGTGTCAGTCTGAGCTGTATTTGTCATTGTAGTACTTTCGCCTGCATTTGTAACTGCTTTCCTGGCTGTGTGGGTTTGTGGCTGTATCCAAACCCACTGAAATCAGTATAAAGGTTTTATGACTGGTGGGATTTGGATCTCATCTTTCAGATTGGACACCAGTTAGTCAAATATACATGAAAATCACAGAGGTGTTTTGAAGTACTTGCATAATGCCTACTAAATTAAGATGAATTAATCTGTCAGGAAGACAGATTTCTCTCTAATGAAAGGGTTAGGTAATCCTTCTGTAATACACCTTCATGGCTTTTTATGGGATGTTTTTTATCACATCTGTATCACATGTGTCTAGTTTACATGCTAAGAATCACCATTCAAAGGTGCCTAGATTCCTCCACAGGCTGTTATAGAGAATTTACTCTTGAATTTAGGTGCTGGGTATCAAGCACCTAAGTTTCCCTGGCTCACTTAATCACCATTTACATACTTTGATCCTCTACTTTGGATGTGGTTAAAGCAAAACATGCCACATTTGAATATCCAGCCAAACAGAAGCAGTAATATATGAGGGAAATGAAGTTCTGAAATAAACAAACAACACAGGGGCAGTAATGTTGTTTGTCAGGATTGAAATTGATTACAATGAATAGCAAATGTAGTGAGCATGTTTAACTTGATTCAGAGAGTATGCATGAAGATATCAGAGGACAGCATCGGGAACATTTCAGTTTAAGTCCCTGCTATTAATGTTGTTACAGGGTGTAGTTTATCCATCTCCCCTCAACAGTGTTGACAGAGGATATGAAAATTCCCCAGGATAAAACCTGCTTTAGCTCAAGTTAAGGGAAGGGAGTTTTTGCTTTACGCCATAATAATCTTGTGAAAATTAATAGATTTGTCTGTACATGGTCTTGTCAGATGCATAACTTCATAACAGTTTGTAGCATCTGACTTCCACTGAAGTATCCTCAGTAGCATCACTAAAAGGGGACATAAATCACTGAATGTGGACATTCGTAAGGGCATTTCAAATCTCACATGTATGATTTTTCACTGCCTTCTTTTGCAATAACTTTTAGTTTTTGAAACAGACAACTTAAGATTTGTATGTGAGACTCTCAAAGGCTCTGTGCCTGTTATCCCTAAGGAAGGAGAAACTTCTGTTCTTCCAATGCTGTGTTTGTCTTGTGGGGCAGAAGGCTTATTGTAAAATTGAACCTAGGAGTACCAAGAACCCAGAAACCGAAAAGATGGATATAGAGATTCCAGGGAATGATGAGGCTGCATGAAAGTGGGATAGTTCAAGGTTATGAGAATCATAACAAAGAAAAATGGGAAATCTAGATGTTATGATGTTCAAAGGGGAAGAAACGTGGATGGATAAGAACGTCAGGAAAATAAATGGAGAGTGACAATTGATAATATAACAGGTAGACTAGCCAAAGCATGCAGATTCTGAATAAGAAACAGAAATGCATGTACAGATTGAGGCTAGGATGGCATCAATGAAAAGAATAGCAGAGGAATAAGGGTTTTCTCTTACCATGCCTTTTACTGCCAAGGAATACAAACAAGAGGTATTTTTAAAATATTCCTTTCACTAGCAAGACAGCAAGGCTAATATTCCCACCACCCTTCCTCTGAAAAAAAAAAAAACACATAAAACTGGACCTCTTGAAATTTGTATTAAGAATCAGTTTCAAAAATAATCTCTCTAGCAAATGGTTGCAAGTCGATTTCTTAGCATACTCTTTTTACACAGCATTTGAAGGTCATTCATCAGAAATTTATAAGTTTATTGCTGTATTAATCCAGTAGTTGATTTCTGAAAATTAATTTCACTGACTTGCAAGACTAGGCACTCAAAACTACAAAAGCTTCAATTCACAGATTCAGCCTAATTTTTTTTCTCCTGCAGCTGACATATATATGACATCCGAAACAAACTTTTAACTTCTCTGGAGTGTGTTTTGGCATTGGGGATGGTTTGTTTGTTTGTAATTTTTCTTTTCTGTCAAAGGCTGTTGGGTTTCCTGTCTTAAAATAAGCTAAACAGTCTCTATACTATTTCAACCAAATATAAAGACATCTCATGTACGTGCCGTCCAATAAAACCCTAATGCAACAGCCCCCATTCAACAGTCAGTCACCTGCTTTCTTTTTCGTACAACTTTCTGTCCTTCCAGCTGAGAACTTACAGGTTTATTTACTGAATTTATTGAATTAAAGATATTTGTATTTTGTGCTTTGAACTTTACTGTTCACTTGATCAGCCATATTTAACATGGGCACCTGTAATGGAGAAGTGTTACTATGCTGCAGTGTCTTTGATGAACAGTGTTTACAATAGAAGATGCCTAGAATCTCTGACAACTCTNACAGCAGCTGAGGACTGTAGGCTAGAATCTCTGACAACTCTCAAAAAAAACCCCAGTTTGCCCAATCTTGATCTTATTATCAGCAATAAATCAGTTTTTCCATCTCTTTTTAGTCAGGAAAGATTACTATGATGCAGTCATGGAAGTGATGCTATTGCTACATTGGAAATTATTACAGTCCTACATTTCAATAGTGTTGCTGCACTGTTGGTGTTCCTGTGCAAATCCTCATGCTGCAGTCCAAAAACTTCTGCCTAGCTTCTGCTGTTAAAATTTGCCTCAAAAGGGGAAAAAGTGGCTAAGTGGCTTAATCTTCAAAATTACTGCTGTAGCCAAAAATGGTTTATGGCCCAATTTCAGGTCACAGTGTGGTACAATCTGATTGCAAATATTCTAAATTTTCAATGATCAGTTTTCAAGGTGTGCTGGAGGTTGCCTGTGACTTTAGCCTACAGTCCTCAGCTGCTGTTTTAGGGACAGCTTATCTTTACAAATCTTGTCTGTATATTTATTTATGCATTTCCAGTTAGCCATCGACTTATAATGACAGTGCAGTGGGAGTAGCTGTCTCTCACTGCCAAGTGCATCTTCTTTGCTTGGAGTCCAACCATTCATAAGAGGAAACAACCCAACAAAATCAAAATT
>VYZQ01010442.1:3813-17425 GCA_013400655.1 Mystacornis crossleyi
CCCCCCCAATTTTCATATCACTTTATTATCTCATTTTTTGATATGTAACTGACACTGCTGCTCAGATTGGGCAGAACTTTTAAGTCATTTTTCTACCACTTGCTTTGAAACAGCAAATTTAGCTTCAGGAAAACCATAGAGATAATTTTAAAATCTGTCTCAAGACTGAACTTTTATATTCTGTCTTTTTTGCTATCACACAAAGCAAGGCTGAACTAAAAATAACAGGTTGTGAACTTAAATGTTGTTAACTGCTGATTGAGCCACTGTGGCACTGCATTGGGTTGTACCCAACAATGTGCAGGGAGAATTAATGGGATTAAAAAAACTTAGATAAAAGCCTTTTCAATTATAAAGCTAGAATTATCTGTTAAATTTATAGCTCCCTACCTTACACTGAGACATACATAGCAATTTATTTATTTAAATTTTCATTATGAATAGAATATCCTGTTTTTCTGTTAGATTTGTAAGAAATTGCACATCAAGTCAAAATACTTTTGGAATCTTTGGTGATAAAATATTTTCTGATTAAAAGAAAACTTGGGTAAATGGGCACTGTCATGTAGGAGAGCAGAAGGCTGAGGCACTCCAGGTGTTTCCTGGACACACATTTTTTGGTTTTTCCTATAAATAGAAACCTGTGTTTATGCTCACTGATTCTTAGCAGAAAAAGCTGCAGGTACTTTATGGAAAACTTCGTACCATTTTGTTTACACTCGAGTCTGGTTTTATCTAGTTCTGATGTTTTCCATCTTTCATATTCTATCTTAGTAAGACATTTATATAATACAACATTAATCTTTTCCCTCTGCTTAATCTCTCTGTGAAAAGCTGTAACCTACTTTCTGTAACAGTAAATTTATTTTTCGTTCTTGGTCTTGAGAAGGTGAAACTGCTGTTGAGACTCAACACTGCTAATGCCCTGATCAACGTTTGTTCTGTCTGTTAAGATAATGAGTCTGCTTTTTGGAGGAACAAAGTCATTTAGATGCATCATTAGGCAAGATACACCTGCCTTTTGGGTCATAGTTATAAAACAGTTTGGGGAAGTTTACAATGCCACAATGCACATTAAAGATGTTCACCATAATGCTGTCCCGTAGTAATTAGCATATCCCAAAAGAAATGCGCTGGTTTTGTGTGATTTTTTTCCTAAGCAGGGGTCTGTTAGTGACCCCCTGAGCTGGAAATGTCCTTCTGACTGTGCTCTGTGCTTGTGTGGGCTGTGTGCCCTCAGAGAGTTTGCTGTGATCTGGAAGCCTCCGTGCTCTGCTGAAGATACCCCACGCGAGCTGTAAGATGTGAGTGGGGCTGCACTGCAACTTCCAAATTTTTAGAATAAAATGAAATAAAGTGGTTTGGTTGGGTGGCACCTACAGCTATCATCCAGTCCAACTAAATGCTTCAGGGCTGACCAGAAGTTAAGGTGTGTTATCAAGGGCGTTGTTCAAATGCCCTTTATACCCTGAAAAGCACTGGATGCATCCTCTGCGAGGCAGCAAAATGAGATGCCAGTCACAGTGGGTTCTGCAGCTTCATCATCCTTCTGCTCCAAAGATCAGGTTTTATTACAACGATGTAGTGGGGGTAGCTGTGTTGCAGTCCTTACGAAGACTTAATACAATTTTGTGGGGTTTTAAACATTTTTTTTTCACTGTTTCTTACACATGAACTAAAGTTCCAGCAACTGCCAGCAGCACATGCAGCCAGTCTTAAATGTGAGACCCCTTGAGTGAGGAGAGATTTCTCCCTGCACTGAACTGAGCTGCTGGGCAGGGTTCTCCTCCTGACCTGAAGTGAAGGCATTTCCAAGATGAGGTTTGTCCACTCTGCCACAGTCTGTGAGAGGAGAGTCCTGATTGCACAGATTTGGTGCATGGGGTTGTTTGTGTCTTAACTGAGATGCACATTGTATTTTAAGGAAAGGGTGTCAGCTCTCCTGCTTGTGGTACTTTTTTCTTTTTTTTTTTTTTTTTTAATTAACTTGTTTGCACGATCATGCAATAAAAATAACTTTTGTAAAGTAGTTTTCTCCATACTTTGCCATTGGGAACAGAATGTATTTGAGTATCATGTGGTGTTCTTTGGGACTTACTTAATCCTTTGGCCATGCTGTGTGCTTCTTGAAAATGTTATACACACTCTTACAAACCTATCCTAGAATAACCTGGTTTGGAAGGGACCCACAAGGATCATCAACGCTGAGTCCTAATCCCCAAGCTGTGGTTGGGACCTTCCCCTACAAGGGGTATCATGCTATGGACTGACCACAGTGTATGGCATTCCGTCTGAAAACAGTACTAAATAATGAAAGAGAACACAATAAATTGCTTTTTTTAATGTTCTCCGTCAAACTTTTCATATTTGATGTTCTGAACCTTGCGTGGATCTCATTTTTATAAGCCAAGTGACCCAAAGTAATACAGTCTGTTAGTCTGTAAGTGCACAGATACTGAAAGGCTACTCACTTTGCCAGAAAGAACAGCCTCTGAAAACAGAAAAAATACAGACCTCCAGTGACTCAGAAATAGTGCTCACACAGAAACGTGGTTGTTACATGTAAATGGATATTTACGTATAAATGAATGCGTGATGCTACAGAAATGTGGATTCAGATGCAGCAGAAAGCTATCTTTATTTGTAGTTTTCCCTGATATGCATTTATTCACTTCTAAGTGGCTCTTCCCATTAACATTTCCTTCACTTTGTGAGGTAGCAGTTGTCCCTGGTGGTCAAAGTGGCAAATACTCCATTGAAGCCCTGTAGGGGAAGCGTGAGGGACCGAAGGTCACGCAGGTGAGGAATTACACCCTGGAACCAAATGAGATCTGAGAGAGTCGATTGAGAAACACGGTGGGGAAGTGTCATGCAAATACAGCAAAGTGTCATGCAAATACAGCAGGAAGATGCAAATACAGCAGTGCTTGTTGGGAAGAGTGATGGAAGCATGACCCGGTGTTGGGTGTCTGTATTCCTTCAGGAATACCCGTAAGTGTCCAGAAACTACTGCTTTCTTCAACAGTTCTTTTTAGCTGTGATAATTAACTACAAGAAGTAAGCAGCAGTGTCCAAAGAAGTCAATATCCACTTAAATTAAGCAACTTTGAAAAGTTTTGATTTTGGTCTCCATCAGCTCTATATTGTAGGATTTGAAGAATTCTTGAACCAGTAGGATTGCTTTAATAGTCTAATATATGTAATACTCGGAAAGTAAAAGCCTTTTTACCTCTCCAGCTGTAACTAGATTTTATGAAGTTCTGTAGCTTGCATAGTCTAAAACCAAAACTGATTTTCATGGATTTAAATGAAGATATTTGATTTATTCCTTTTATGACTCAATGAGAACTAAATCCAGTCCATCTGGTACTTTATTCATCTCCCATCCTTTATCTTGTTTTATTTCTTCTTGGTCCTCTCCATTTCACCACCTCTTCTTGTCTTCATTTCTATCTCTTTCTTTTTAATTCTGTTTCTCTCTCTCCTGCCTAAGATTTTTCTGTGTCCTGTGTTTCAGTCCCTGCTTGCTGCTCATTGCCCACTGACTCTTTCGCACAGGGAGAGTCACACAGAACTTTCTTCCCCTTTGCTGTTGACCATAATCACATTCGTGAAGCCCTTGAGGTGCTTTAACCACAGACTGAACCCTCTCCTTCACTTCAGGCAAATATACATGGCAGTAACAAAATTCCCTGAGAAGTATTTTGTCTAGAAACCCAAAAGGGAAAAAAGAGGGGGAAGAGGAGAAACAAACTGAGGTTTCACATCTCAACAGATCAGCCCCTCAGTGTAACCTTGTCTTAGTGGGTTATCGCTGCCCAGCTTGGGGGATGCGTTTGCAAACAGCAGCTTGCCTTGATGTCTCTTGATTTATGAGGAGTCAATAATGTTGGCAGTTTGGAGAAGGCCTCAGGAGTTTCAAGTTTCCTTCCAGCCAGCCCTGCTGAGCCATGCAGGAGGTCCCCTTTGTGCCTTTCCAGTTTCCTGTCATTCCTGATTGCAGGGTGCCCTCTTTGTTACTGCTTCTGCCTCCCGCCAGGAACATCTCAGGTGTTCCTGGAGGTGAGAAGGATATGGTGACGTGGAAGTTGCTAAGTCAGTTTAATGTCCTGGAGATCTTTTCCGTGGGAGTTCTGGGAGTCTTTTCAGCACAACCTGGTGTGGGAGAATTAACTGGTGGTGAGAAGGATATGGTAACGTGGAAATTGCTAAGTCAGTTTAATGTCCTGGAGATCTTTTCCGTGGGAGTTCTGGGAGTCTTTTCAGCACAACCTGGTGTGGGAGAGTTTACTGGTGGTGGATACAACCTTATTTAACAAGTGGGGAAGGGATATTCTTTCTGCTAAGTGTAATGACCTAGAAATACAGTAAACAAAACCCCCAAATCATAAAATTGCATTTAATTAATGGTGACCCTTGAAAAGTATTGTAGGAAAATACACTTCAGTTCAGCTGTGGGGGTTTTCTTGGGTGGTAAACTTAATAAGTAAAGTAAATTTAGCTTTACTTAAAAGCTCCATGGTTGCTGGCTGTTAATATAGACTTTAACATCCTGAATTACATAAATGAGCCATGTTATGACTGCAAATGCTTTGAAAGTGCTTCTGTAGAATTAAAAACAAGCGCTGTCTCATTGTATTTTTTCAGAAATATCCTTTACATGAAGGGATTAGGGTTTCTTTGTGGTTTGTTTTCATTTTATCGTTATAACTTTGCTTTACTCTTCCTTGCCTGGAAGGGTTTGTACTGAAATGAGTTAATTGCATCTTGTGATGATGAAAGCAGCTGGTTTTATATGTCATGGTTATTCCTTATTTCTTACGGGATGGGCAGTCCTTGATTTTCCCTTTTGTATTGCTCATTGGCAGAAATGTCAGAGGTGCCAAGGAGGCAGTGCTGGTTCACTTAGAATTAGCATATTTAAACAGATTCACTTGTTTTTTGTCATGGAGAGAGTTTGCATAGACATCAACAGAAATTTTGTTCATGTCTTATTTCGAAAATGAAGGGAATCCATAAGAGTTTATTGTGAAGTAACAGGATTATGTGGAAACCCAGATAACCTCCCCATTATAGTCAGAATAATTGGAATAATTACACTTAATCATTAAATAAAAGATGGACTTAGGGTTCCTTGATTTCTGACCAACAGAGAGAACTGCTGCAGTAAACCTAAAATCTAGTTTTTCCTGTGCAGTACCTGTATGAAGTGCCTGAGAAATGTTCAAATACACTAAAAAGCAGTATTTAGAAGACTGGTATCATTTGAAATTTATGTTTGGATTATTTTTGTGTACTGTGCTGTCTTTTCGCTGTCTGGTTTTCATGGTTATGACCCGTGTATGACCAGATAAATACTGTCTGATGTCAGTGCTGTATTGATCTGAATCTGAGGAGGCAATCGAAAGTGAATTCCAGTTTCCCAACTATAGGAATAAACTGGATCAATATAAAAAAAGCAAAAATAGAGTTTCTTGTGGTGATTCACACGTTGCCCCCACAGGTCCCAATGACATGCAGAGGTGTACAGCATGTCAAGTTTAAAGTTTGGAGCCTGCTTTGCATTCCTCCTAATTCTTATCTCACAGAAGATAGAAAATGTGAATGAAACCACTACACAGCCCTTCCTTTGTCCTGTTCTCTCCGCTGGGAAGAGTGGGGCTCTGGGAACTCGGGGAAGGTGGATTCAGAAACCTCTGTAGCCTGAACATGCTGCTTTGGCTGGGAATTGGAGACACAGAATGAGCTGGTAGGCACCCTTAGAAACTCAAGGAGCCTAGCAAGGGCCGGTGAGCGGGGCAAGGTACCGGGACATCTCTCCTGTGAGGAAAGCTGGGAGTGTCCAGCCTGGAGCAGAAAAGGCTCAAGGGGATCTTCTCTGTGCGTGTAAATACCTGGAGGGAGGCTGTAAAGAAGCCAGAGCCAGGCCCTCCTCAGCTGGTGCCCAGCGAGAGGCCCGGGGGCAGTGGGCACTCAGGAGGCCCCAGCAGAACACACGGAGAAACTCCTTTCCTGGGGGGCGAGGCAGGGCAGGTTGCCCAGGGGGATTGTGGAGTCTTCACCATTAGACACGTTCAAGAATTGCTTGGACATGGTCCAGGGTAACAAGCCCTGCCCTGCCAGGCAGGCTGGGCCAGATGACCTCCAGAGGTCCCTTACCAGTCGTAGATTGGTGATTCTTGTCCTTACAGTATTTTTCTTCATTACTTCATCTCAAGTTGTATTAAAGACTTCCAGCAATAAGCTCTGATACTGACAACTCACTGTAAGCCTAGGCCAGCATCTGCTTAAAGCTGCTCTTAGCTGTATGTAGCGTCCCTGTGCGCTGCATTCCCTCTCCTTGGAACGAGGAGAACACCTGAGGGAAGGGTTAAGGGCCGTCTGTGGTCTCCTTGTATCAGCATCTCGAAATTGCTCGTGCCCGTGCTTCATCGTGCAGCCAAGAGCAGGGTGCACTGGCAGTACACATTCCCTGCTGGTTGCTCAGCAGACACCTGGGTGGATGCAGGTTCAGCAGCTGTCTTCACTGTCTCACACACTCGGAAGGATTCAGCTAGGAATTGTCGATGAATAGGACTTTTTAAAGTCAGTTTGTGTAAAAAACCAGGAATAAAATAGAATAAAGTGTTCTATGGGCACTGATAAACTGGCCTTAGCTAACTTTTCCTTTCAGTGTAGTGTTAATGGCATCTTCATCATTACTTTCACATTCTGACTGAGGCAGGCACAAAACCCATGTGCTTATATTTTTCTCTTTTTCCCTAACTGCCTGGCTGTCCTTCATCTTCTGCCAGGCACTGTTTCCTCAGTCCAGAGTAAAGATTACATCTTGTTGAAAAGCTATTTTGATCTTTTATGCTCCCAAAGAGCCTGAGTCTTTGATCTGGTGGTCTGATGTCAATGTTCAGTGATGCAAAGGGCTCTCAAGCCAACAAACCCACTGGCTTTTGGATTTCTTATAAAGAGAATTGAGAAGATCACTCCGTAATGGAATCTTAACAGTCCTGGAAGACGAGTGGTTGAAAAAACAATGTACTTCCAAATAATGAAGTTCCCTTGCAGCAAAGAAAAAGGTAAAGGTGATGTTGTCACAGCAAGTATAGAAATGAGGTGTCAGGATATCAAATGATGGCTGAATTACGGAGCTGTTGTCAGGGAGTGGCTCTGGGATGTAACTGAGTTGGGATGTAAACCTTACAGCTTGCGCTGGGCCTTGCTTAAGCGTTTCTGCCTGGATTACTGGAAGAACTCCATTGTTTAACAAAATGAGGAACAGGAGTTTCCTTTTAGAAGAAACAGTCTGTGCACTTCAGTGTCTGCAGTCTTAAGGAGCTTTTGGATGACAATATATTGGGAATTCTTTATTTGCATACTGCTGGGAGGCATTTCCTCCTCGTTAAAATCAGCGTCACTGAACTGGATAAACCTGCAGCATTTTCTCGTTTTATTAACGTTTTGCTAGCAGCAGGCAATACCAGATGCCAGAGGTTCAGGGCGTGCTAGCAGGGTGTAGCTACGAGTTTGACTGGAATGCTTTCTTAGGCCCAGCTTGTAAAGGACAAGTCAAGCAGCTCCAGAAAACGAGACTTGAACTGATTGCATTGATCGTGTTACCTTCTGATGGCGAAAGTAGGCCTAATTTCAGAATTTGTAAAAAAGTGTTGAAAGAAACCCTGACTAGACAGACATCTGCTTGGTCAGTAATGCTGTAGGAAACTTATCTTCTAAGACCCAGCGTTTTCTTTTTAAAGATTTGGTTTTTTTAAGAATTACTATATTTTGGGGATTTTATACTTCTTGTAGCGAAAATTTCTAGGCACTTGTTAAAATTCGTAGCAAGTTTTGGAGCACCATCAATTGGGGTAGATAAGTAGGAGTTGAGGGTTCCAATACACCACTTTTTCAGTTTCCTGTGAAGTCTCACATGAATTTTGCACAGCTGTCTGATACTGGGGGAATTAAGTATTTGTCAGAAACAGGCCTTAACTTTGCCTCTTGCTTCTCCAGATTACCCTGAGTTGGAAATGGTAGAGTCAGAAATACCTGAATGTCAAATTGCAGATTGATTGCAAGAACATTTTTTCCAATCTTTGCAAATACATTTGTGGCTTTACCAGAGGAGACATAATCAGAAACCTGACCTAAAAATCAGCAAATCAGAAAGAACTTGGACAAAATTAGTTGCTACATGGATGAATCTGTTTTTTACTGTTTGTCAGTTTTACAAATTGTCTGTTTGTCAGGTAGTGGCTATACGTATATCAGAGAAAAAGATGATGAATAAATTGGGTAATAATGGCTTTTACTTGGGCTCATCTATCCTCATGTCCTCCAGAGAGCCAGCCTTGTGGAGCACGAGCCGTTGAAAACCAGATCAAACCTCAGACAAAATTCCAGTGCTTAAACAATTGTCTCCAGCATTTCCCAAAAGAATGCTTGCTCTCATAGCTGCTAAAGATCACAGGACCCAAATAAAGCCCCAAGCACAGTAAAATAGAAATTGGAATACTGTGTTATCTACAAACAGATGGGCCAACTGTGCATCATGCAGGGAAAAAAAGGAACCCAAACCCCATCAGGTGGCATCCAGAGTGCCACATCTCTTGGGGGAGATCAGGGAGCTTCCAAGCTCAGTGCTTAAGAGTAATTCTGAATTCACAGCATTCCATGCCAGTAGTAAAAAATTGAGCCTGGTCCATTCAGAAGTTGACCTCTTGCCCAGAAGCACAAATAGTGTTTTTCTTCTGTCAACAACTTTCAGAGAGGATATGGCAGAGTGAGGAGAATAAATTATGGATCAGTAGCATAGGAGAGAGAGAGAGTGTGTACAGAATTGGAGAGGGAGAAGGAAAACAAACGACAAAGATAGTAAAGGTCATGGATATCTTGTTTTTCAAAACGAGAGTTTATGCAGAATTGTTTTGTGTCTGATCTAATTTTGTTGTGAATTTTAGAGAAAAATGTCATCTCCTGTGTCGCTGATTGATGGCTCAACCCTGCTGAGGGCTGAGCTGTTTCTGTCTTACTTCTGTGACTGCTACAGTATAAAATCCCAGAATGATTGGGGTTGGAAGAGACCTTAAAGACCATCTTGGTGACGCTGTCCGTGGCCTGCCCTTGGGCGGAGGGGACGCAGCCTCCTTCCTGCAGACATCCCTGTGGACGTCTCGGCAGGAAATCTGGGATAAGCTGGACTCACTGGCTGGCTCCTGGTGGGAGGAAGCACGTCCAGACCAGCTTGGCTTGAGCTAGCATGGCCCAGGGGCAAAGAACTGAGAGAGGGGTCTTTGTACGGGTTCCAGAAGCTTCATTCTTCTGAAGGGATCAGGGAGAAAAACCAGGAAAATGGCAGGGTCCAGGGGTTTTATACATGGGGGGAAATGGGTGGAGAAAAGGGGAACACCAGTGGGGTGCAAACAAGTGGGTGGAACAAGCTACACTGTAACCAGTGAGGCTCGCAGGGAGGCGGGAGTCAGAACTGGGAGCCAATGAACCAGCGAGGACAACAGAACTTTCCAGTCAGGGGAGGCGGCTTCAGACCTCAGATCCACCCATGGATCCGCCCATGGATCCCTCNTGCAAATAGACCAAACCTATAACAGTGTAAAGAACTCGTGACCTGTTGTCCATCTTGGGGTCCATTTTATGGAAGCAGCCTCTGGCTCCCCAGGGTGTGCCTTGAAGGCCTTTCAAATAAATCCCTGCCTTTATTCCCTTACTCCTGTCTAGTCTCTGTTTCTAGGTGGCTGGAGAAGGCAACAACCCTGCCCTGTGTTAGTGTGAAGCCATTCCCCCTCGTCCTGCCACTTCAGTGCCTGATGCAGGGTCCCTGTCCAGCTTCCTTGTAGCCCCTTCAGATACTGGAACGTGCTGTGAGGTCTCCACACCACCTTCTCCTCTCCAGGCTGAACAGCCACAACTCTCTCAGCCTTTCTCCACAGGGCAGGAGCTCTAGTCCTCGCATCAACTTCGTGGCATCCTCTGGACTTGCTCCAGCAGTTCCTTCTACTTCTTAAGAAGGTCATCACAACACGTCACTTTGTTTTTGATTGCTGCCTACAGAATAGTATTGACATAGGTATTAGTATTATTCTCAGACTCCCTTTTCCTTCTACACAGTCTTTAAGAACCATGGAATTGTCATTTTCTGTCACCCAGGTCTACCTTGTCCAGCATCTTGTAGCTAAAAACTATCAGCAGCAGCTTCTGAGATGGTTAAAAACCTCATGTTGGAGTGATCAATATGTCCCCCTCATCCTGCTCCCGAGTAGTTCTAAATTTGATTTAAGTTTTGAGAGAAACTGTCTGTCAGGACAACAGGAAATGGCTTCAAGTTGGGCCAGGGCAGGTTTAGATCACATATCAGGGAATTTTTTTTTCACTGAAAGGGTGCTTGGGCACTGGAGCTGACTGCCCAGAGCAGTGATGAAGTCGCCATCCTTGAAAGTGTTCAAGAAGTGTGTGGATGTGGCACTTGAGGACATGATGTAGTGGTGAACACAGCAACGTGGGTTGTCAGTTGGACTTGATGATCTTTCTTAAAGGTTTCTTCCAATCTTAATGATCCTCTGTGATTCCATGAAATACTTTGACAGCCTTCCAACGTGAGCAGCACGTCCCATTTCCTTGGCAGTCGTGTGGGTGACACAACAGTTCCTAACGAGCTCCTGGCTAGTGCCGTCCCACTGGTGATGTGTCTAAAAGCAGCAGAGTCCCATCCCACTGGCTTGTTAACAATGAGAGAACTGTCTGTTTAGAAGTGATAGGTGTATTTGCATTCCTGGTCTAAAAAGAGGCATGTTGTAGGTTGCTTCTGAGCATCCTTGTCTTGGGAATTCTCAAAATTTGGCCACCACCTGGTCAAACACAGCTTGAGAAGAATGGGACATGATTTGATCAAAGAAGATGTTTATTTCCTTTGGGCAGGGCTGTATTAGTAATCCAAAATGATGAGAGAAGAGAGACTTTGATACTAAATCTAGCTCCAGGTGTGACCTGCCAGGGCTGCTCAGATACGAATTATTGATCTGGCCCCGTGTCCAGGAAGCCTTCTGTTGCTTCTGCTTGTGGGAAGCAGTTTTGTCCAAAGAGCAATAAATACAGCAGATGGAGAGCCAGAATTTGCAGCTGACCCAGGGTATTTACTGAATTAACCTAAATACTATGTTCACTTTCAGTATATTGGTATGTAACTGTTTAAAAAAAAAATAAAAGACTAAAGAATAATCCTCTTTTTTTCTCAGCTTGTTTCTCTGTTAATTACTACTCTCTGAGTGTTAGATGCTTTCAGTTGAATAACAGCTGATGTTGACTGAGAGAAGATCTATTTATAGACAAGAGCTGAACTACAAGGTGTGTGTTACAAAAATGCTACAGAAGAACTGGGCATAAGCCAGACATCATCTTTTATTCGCTGTATTTAAAAGGAAGAGCTATCGATTTTTAATTTTTTTTACCAAATACTGATTAGTAGGGAACCTGGGATTTTCCTGGCTCACACATTCTGCTTGGAGGGTTATAATATGCATGGAAAACGAGGAGAGGAAAGGGACTGATGATGTGTATAAGATGTGTTGGCACAACGTGCTGTCAGATTTCACTGCAAGCAGGAATTTGGTAGGACATCAGTAATAACAGGGAACAGAGCTACGTGCTAGGTGTGCAGATCATTTCAAAGCCAGGCTGACTGACCTCATCGCTTCTGTGTATTCTGTATTTTCTGCCCGTTTGTGATGGTGTGTTAGAGGGTTTAAAGTTATTATTCATATCCTCGTGTGTGTGGAACTGCACAGAACCGCAGAGAACTTCGGGGAACAAAATTAAAAATAGGCCAAAACTTCGTTCCTTCAGCAAACACTTCAGCAACGTTTAAATCTATGGCTTTTCAGGATTAGGAGATGGTTTATTTAGGGTACCTCTAACTCCAGGTAGCAGCAGAAGGTGTGTTTTCACATCCTAGCTAAACAAATGATGAATGTCTGCATTGGCCTGGGAAGTTTTACTTTCCCTACAACGTGTAGAAAAGTTTCAGTATATAAACCTTAAGCACGACACACCAGATTTCCAGGGCAGGGTAATTTTAGTCGGTGAAAGCCCATTTTGATTTGTTTTCCCTTTTCTTACTTTCCTTGGTACTCTGGATCTGGATTTGTTTAGCTAGTGAGGAGATGAAGTACAGGCAGGACAATGCAATGCCAAATCAGCCGTTTCAGCCTCACCAGAGATGCAGACCTTTCACATGGGCCAGTCAGGTGAACTTGGACTGGGTCTCCAGCATGGAGAATCCCAGACTGGTTTGTGCTGGGAGGGACCTTAACGCTCATCTCGTTCCATCCCCCTGCCACGGGTAGTGACACCTTCCACTAGAAAATGCAAATTATATTTTTGTGTGTAAAGGCGCATGGTAAAACCCAACCCGAGTGAGTTTAAGGTTGGAGATGAGCCTTTGGAAGTGAAGTACAGGATGAAAATTGCCTATTCATGTACATAATGGTACGTTCTTGATCACACATAGTTCGATCATTTCGGGCTTTTTTCCTTCCTGGGATCTCTGCCTGGTTGTGTACACAAGGAATAGTGCATCTCCAACGAGCTGCTGTATTTTTCTTTTTCTTTCCTCTTACTATTTTTGCTTTGTGTAACCCTGTGCCTTACTAGACACCGTTCAGATCAGGATTTGAGGCTGGAGTTATTCTTCCCCTGTTTGGCATTTGTGCAGGACTCATCACTCCAGTATTTCAGTGCCTCAGATGTTAATTGATTTTCATAACACCCCACTGAGAAGGGGCATTGTTATTAACCAGGGAAATGGAGCACAAGGAGATTGAGGTCGGAAGTGCTGCTCAGTTTGAATGCCAGGTTTGAGACACCTGTTACCCGGGTTATCATTTATTTCCTATTCACATTAAACCCTTGAAGTCCTTTAATTGCAGCTGTAATCCTGCATCTCTCCATAAGAAGTCAGAAGTTGTAATGCAGGCAGCTGTGCAGAAAGGAAAACTCTGCTGACTGCTTTTGGATTTTTTTTTCATTAGGGAATGTGCCTCCTTTCATGAAAGTAATTTTGGGCAAAACTGGGGCAAGTATTGAGTCTCAACACAGCATTGAGATGTTGTGCCCCAAGAGATTTTTCTTTCTTAATAAATTCTTCTGGCTGATACAGTGCGTATTCTCCAGTTCTTGGAACACAGGAAACAAGGCTGGCTCTCCAGGATTCTCTTCTGCTCTTTGATTGTAATTCATCACCAGAGTGGGTCCACTTGTGACAACAAATGAGTAGAGATTCTTTTCGGAGTGTGTGTGAGATGTTCTTAATTAAAAAACAATTCCTGAATTACCTGCATAAAGATTGCATTGTATTTCTTAACTGTGATTGCCTATGTACCCTTAATTTTCTTCTAATGTTTATTCAATATAAACAGTTTTTGGTTCTTTTCGTTTTATTTCTCTGTTGATCTTCTGGCATTGTTGCTTTTCCCTGGTCTTAAAATTAAAAGCCCAACACGGTTAAGGGAAAAAGGGGTTTTTGACTCGGTATTGTCATGGGGTGACTTTAGGCTGTTATATCCCCTCTCACCAGTCTATGCCCAGACATGATTTCTGTGCCTTTAAA
>VYZQ01010442.1:17435-27514 GCA_013400655.1 Mystacornis crossleyi
CACATATACAATTTACAGGCCTTGCAAATTGGCATATCTGGCAAAGATTCCCCAATGAGAGGCTCGACTGACACCCCCATTCCAAGGAATCCCCCCCTGGATTGCCCTATCTTCGTTTACAGAATGTGTTCTAGAGGTACAGCCTTGGTTTCTAGGGCTTTCTGGCATCGAACTGTGAGACCTCCAGGAGGTTTGGTCTCCTGGCTTAACAGAATATTGGGTCCAAGCTAAGTTATCAGAGTCAGGATTGCCAAGTATGTGGGCTAAAAGCACTGAGGATACATAAAAGCTAAAGAAAAGGGTATAAAAAAGGGGTACAAATGAAAAGGCAAAAAACCATCACGGCATCAGCATTCCAGTGCAGTTGCTCCACTGCAGAAATTCAGCTGTTCTACAAGAGAGACAGCTCGAGGCAGGGCTTGTTCAGTAGCGTGGCAGCTGTCATAGCATTGACATACGAAGATAATTCTTTTCCTCAGTAGAATATTTTCTCTGAGTTGGCAGCACTGAAGTGAATTTTAGAAGTAAGATCGTTAGAACCCTGAATGCCTTGATAGCCATCTCACCTTAGCTTTTTTCCCTGATAAACTAACTAATCATGACTTTGAGAAGAATGAAAAAATGGCCTGGAAACCTAAATTAAGGTGTCCGTAAACTCATATGCTTTGGTACTTGAGAACAGTGCTATCAGCAAACTCTACCTGGAAAAAGATAGGAACTTAACTGAAGTGTTTTGATATATTTTTAGTTTCACACTGATCTTCTCTCTAGACTAATGACTTGGTTTTCTTCCATTATGGATTTGTCGTATTTTGAAGAGAGGTTGTCCTTTGAGAAGGAGTAAATTCTGCAGTCTTTGCCTGTAAATCTCACTGCGGGCCCATTTAATTGTTTTCCTCTCAGTTTTTTAGAAGCATCTTTTGTTAAGGGGGCTGAACGAAGACTGCTTCAGGCTCCTTTGAACTCTGTGAAGTTCCTGGGCATTTGGGCCTTTACACAAATATTTTTGGCCCTGCCTTGGGCATCCTCTTTGTCAGCCTCTGCGTGCTCAGTCACACGTTGGCTTCCCCGCTCGAGATGAGAGATGTACAGGGCAGTCAAGCACAATGTCTCAGCTTGACTGGAAATCCTTGTCAAGGATTCGGGTGTGCTGGGCTTCCTGGAACTTTCCCTGGATCTTCTCAAGTTCGCGCTGAAAAATGCGTGTAACAGATTTCTTTAACGGGTCCTGTAACGTTGGTGGTAGCTCTTAAATGCTGTTTCAGGCATTTTCTCACAATTCAACTCGATGGTCAGACTGCAGGAACCCAGCCTCTCGGGTGTTTGGAAGGCCTGTAAATGAAAATAATCGTTAAAGAAGTCTGATTAGAGAACTGCTTGTTATAAAATTTTTCTTGTGAGATTGTGTTTTGCTGCTTGGGATTTAGACAGTGTGGTTAGCTTTGGTTGCTGATAGTTGCATGATGCTTAGATGTCCTGAGAATTACCATGATGACACGGTGAAGGCATAAAAATGTGTGTATTTTCTCCAGTGGTACCGGTTGGCGTCATAAAAACATCACCTTTCTTTGTAAGCTTTCCTTTTTATAGCACATAAAAACATGCCTGGCGTTTTAGAGGGCTGGAGCACCTCTCCTATGAGGAAAAGATGGATGAGAGAGCTGGGGGTGTTCAGCCTGGAGAAGGGAAAGCTCCAGGGAGACCTCAGAGCCCCTTCCAGTCCCTAAAGGAGAGCTGGAGAGGGACTTTGGGAAAGGGCCTGGAGTGACAGGACAAGGGGGAATGGCTTCCCACTGCCAGAGGGCAGGGTCAGATGGGATATCAGGAAAAAGTCCTTTCCCATGAGGGTGGTGAGGCTCTGGCCTGGGGTGCCCAGAGAAGCTGTGGCTGCTCCTGGATCCCTGCATCTCTGGAAGTGTTCAAGGCCAGGTTTGATGCGGTTTGGAGCGAGCTGGTGTAGTGGGAGGTGTCCCTGCCCATGGCAGGGGGTGGAATTGGATCAGCTTTCAGGTCCTTTCCAGCCCAGACCATTCTGGGGTTCGGTGACTTTACAAAACCCAGATCTTGGTGCTTTCTGCTCCTGGAGGTATTAATGTCAAGCAAAGGGAAAGCCACGGTTGAGATCACTGAACATTAGACTGTTGTAATTGGGTAAATTAATGATAGCCAAGAGTCAGAGAGGCCGTCAGCTTTAGGGAGAAAACATAAAGGGATGTTTAAGCTTCTTACATCCCTTTCCTCATCTGCCATGAGGGGGAATGGAGAAATGCTGGGTTTGCTTCTCTGGGGCAGCCTGATCTCCCCTGGAGGGATTCCTTCAGCCATGGGGCTACAGATGGATCCCAAAGGGAACCACTCTTGGGAATTGCTGTAGACTTCTGGCTAAGCCCACCAGGCAGCTGCATTACTGTGTGGCACAGGCTTCCCATAGAGAAAACCACCTAAATTAGGGAGGTTATCGGGTTGCTGACTCCAGCAGGGGTAAAGAAACTTTTTTATGGAGAACAAGACACAATCTGAGAGTTCAGAAGCTTCTCCATAACAGAAAAGGTTTCAAGGTAAAAGTTATTTGTAAGGGATTTATATTCCAAGGTACAGGAGAGGGTTTTGTTGGTTTTGCCTTTAGGATTACAAAGGTAATGGAGAAAAGCACCATTTGATATTTGCCAACCTAAAGGTACAGCTCACTGGAACCTGAAGGTAATTAACTGTTGTAGTTCCAGCTCTGGCATTTTGATACAACTTCCTCATCCACACAGTGGTGTTCCTCAGGTCTGTTTGCAGTGATTCCCATCTTCTTATAGAAATCCTTCATGAGTTTTTAATTAGCACTTTTTATGGTAGATTCATACACATTTCAAATTAGTAGCTTGAAGCTTGTGAGACAGAGACAGCCTAATTTTTTTTTTTTTCCTACTGCCAAAGCTATACAGTCAGTGTATGATCTGTGGTAAAAACACACCAACAATTAAATAACTAGTAATTTCCTCAGAGTTCTAAAGATGAACCTTAAGCCTCCAGGACAGAAAACATGCCATGTTGCTCTTGTTAAACTGTCAAACTATAATTGCATAAGAGACTACAAAGGATTTCCAGTTTCTTCTCAGAGCATTTTTGGAGGAGAAGTCAGTAAAGCAGTTATCTAATTATCCATGTTGAGTACACATTGAATTTTCTATTATGTTACTTTTAATTAGACTGTTACTGGGTTCACATGTCAGGATTTTTCTCTTCTCTTTTACAGGATTCTGCTCAGGAGAGTGTCATTAAACGAGATATCCATCGTACATATCCAGCACATGATTATTTTAAGGATACAGAAGGCGATGGGCAGGAATCTCTGTACAAAATCTGTAAGGTACAGTCAGCACTCTGAATTTTAACACGCGTTCCATATTTTGCGTGACTTTATTTTGCCCCGCTAACCCTGATCTGCTCCAGCTTGCTAATCAATAAGATTTTCAAGCTCTGAAGTTTAGATTGCATGTGGTGTTTGTGCACTCCCTTTTACAGCCTGGCATTTGGTATCTCCTGAGGTGCAGGTGAGAAGAGGCTCGGGCTGGCTTTGCTGAGGTGAGGGCTCCTCTCCAGTGGGAGCGTGGTGTAGGAGAACCTCTTCTGCTCTGAGCTGGAGGGATTTGCAGAGGAAGAGAAAACAAACCCTCGGAGCCAGCTCTGCTGTGAGGTTGAAGGAGAATGGCTGGAGATAATTAGCTAGAGCACAAGTTTGGTGGCCGTTCCACCAGCAGGATGTGAGCAGAGCTCTTCACTCACAGCTGCCAGATCACCTCTGAGGAAAAGCACTCTTCAGGTCTTCCAATTTGCACGTGGGAAAGCTGAAGTTCTAAATCAATAGATTTGTCCGTCTTGTACACACAGACTGCTGTTGTTTGAGAGAGATCCAAAAGGTAAAATATTGCAGCCAAGCAGGGGCTTTTCTGCCTGGCTGTTGTAGATTTTGCTGTGGTTTTGGCAGTCGGTTTTTGGCTTTTTTTCTAAAATTTTTCTAAACTGTAAAATTTTTTCCACACGAAATTCCTGTAGAATATTCTGTAGAATGTTATATAATGTAGAATTCATTCTGTTCATGTAGAATGAATGATTGCCTTAGACAGAGCCATTTCCCTTCCCCTTCCTTGTTGCTGTTTTCACCTCCTGCTGATTTCTAGAAATGATGGAGTTGTCATAGCAAGCAGAAAAAGGTGTTCTGCCTTTGGGGTATAATGAGACATATTCCTGTTCCCCAGATAAATTCTGTGGTGATACAAACTCCTATTCAAATAATAATTTGGATGACTGTTAGATATAGCTGCTTTGATATTGGGGTTCAGTATTGGGAGTAATTCACATTTTTAAAAAGGTACAAAATTAGGGAACAGGGAGAGCTTCGAACCAGTGACAGTGATTTCTCCCTAATCTTGGAGGATTCCAGAGGGTTACAGGAGACAGTTCCTGCACCAGTCTATGAAAAGAATAACCAGGACAATGCAGGTAAACTGTGAGCTTGTCACTTTGGTATCAGTTAAGTGAAAAACGATGGAATAATTCAGTTTTTCAAGAACCAAATGTGAGAATTATGTTATAATGAGGCCCTGTGGGATTACTGAAAAGAGATCATGACAAGCTAACACAAAAAACCCAGAAGTAGAGGTTTCATTGGTGAGGTGTTCTGATGGAAATTCTGTAGCTCCTGTAGCCTGCCATGCTAAGAATGTAAAAATGCTGGACAAGTTGGAACACGAACAAGACACACATGAAGGGGTTAAAGACTGGCCAGCAGGTTCCTGAACATCAGCACTGGATTTCTGTCAAGGCGTTATGAATATTCCCTTGTTCATTCCTTGTAATCTGGTCAGTCACCTGAAAGAAACCAGGAGATCCCGTCTCATGAAGACACCTTGGTGACACAGAGAAAAAGGGGATGGCAGATGATGAGGTGTAAAGGGGGTGTAGATGGATGAACCTCGTGTAGGAGCAGTTTGACTTGAGCAACTCAGTGTTTTGCAGCTGCTTTTAGTTACAGTGTCCAGAACTAAAGACAACTATTCCACATTGGAAAGGTCCGTGAGGATGTTGAAAGAATTTGGGAACGTTCTTGGGAAAGAAAAACTCTTTTTCATGAAGGCATATCTCAGTCTATTTTATTTAGTAAGGAGCAAATAAAGGAGTGAATCTGTCTGAACTGGAAGCAGCTTAGTGGAATTACCTGTCCAGCAGGCAGCTTCAGAGGGGCACAGGTCTCAGACCGTCCTGGGTTGTTGCCTTCTCCAGCCACCCAGAAACAGAGACCAGACAAGAGTAAGGGAATAAAGGCAGGGATTTATTTGAAAGGCCTTCAAGGTACACCCTGGGGAGCCAGAGGCTGCTTCCATAAAATGGACCCCAAGATGGACAACAGGTCACGAGTTCTTTACACTGTTATAGGTTTGGTCCATTTGCATATCAGCATAAATTCCCCAATTAAAACTTTAGCTCTCTTCCATTTCTCCACCTCTCTCCTGGACCTAGTTTCCACCTTTAGGCCTAGGACAGCCCGAGTGTCCTTGCACAGCTCAGAGAAGCTTTGTTGTGTCTATCTAGTCTAAGAGAGCTTCAAACAAGCTGTAAGAAACTTCAGAGTTACACACTGGGCGATACAGGATTTGAAAAGTACAGAAGTTAAAACCTAAGGCATCAGGGTCATTTCCTTTCTGTAGGAAATGTGAAGAATCCTGTGTGTTTTCTGAATCTGGGAGCTTCCCTTGCTCTGGAGGCCTCTACTGCTCCTGCAGAGAAAGTTGCTGTAGCTGTTGGTTCTCTTTTCTTGAAGGATCTTGAAGCTCAGAGGTGGTGCATCCTTGACAAAGAGAAAGTCAGGGAAAAACGCCGGGAGGCCTGTACGGATGTACGAGATGCCCCTGGACAAACTCAAACACAAAAGGAAGCCTACAGAGGGTGGAAGCAAGGGCAGGTAGTCTGGTAGGAATATAGAGAAATTGTCCAAGCAGACGGGGGTCAGGTTGGGGAAACTAAAGCCCTGACAGAATTAAATCTGGCCGTGGATGTGAAGGGCAACAAGAAAATACTCTACAGGTACATCTATGGTAAAACTAAGACTAGAGAAGATGTTCCTCCCTCTCTGGAAGGAAAGGGCAAAGCTGCTGACTCGGGCCACGGAGAAAGCTGAGGTACTTGGAGCCTTCTTGGCCTCTATTTTCACTGGCGAGTGCTCCGACATCACAGCTAAGGTCACAGGAGGCAAAGGCAGGGACAGGGAGAGTGAGAAACTGCCCGATGCAGGAGAAGATGAGGTTTGAGACGATCCAAGGAGCCTGAAAGGCCGTGGGACCTGGTGAGATGCATCTGAGGGTCCTGAGGGGACTGGCAGATGAAGTTGCTAAGCCACTTTCCATCGTGTTTGAGGTCCTGGGCGTCCTGTGAAGCTCCCACTGAGTGGAAATGGGGAAACGTAACCCCATTTTCAAAAAGGCAAGAAGGAAAAGCTCGAGGGAGATCTCAGAGCCCCTTCCAGTGCCTAAAGGGGCTCCAGGAGAGCTGGAGAGGGACTTTGGAAAAGGGCCTGGAGTAACAGGACAAGGAATGGCTTCCCACTGCCAGAGGGCAGGGTCAGATGGGATATTAGGAAAAAATTCCTGTGTGGGTGCTGAGGCCCAGGGTGCCCAGAGAAGCTGTGGCTGCCCCTGGATCCCTGCATCTCTGGAAGTGTTCAAGGCCAGGTTTGATGAGGCTTGGAGCGAGCTGGTGTAGTGGGANGACTGGCAGATGAAGTTGCTAAGCCACTTTCCATCGTGTTTGAGGTCCTGGGCGTCCTGTGAAGCTCCCACTGAGTGGAAATGGGGAAACGTAACCCCATTTTCAAAAAGGCAAGAAGGAAAAGCTCGAGGGAGATCTCAGAGCCCCTTCCAGTGCCTAAAGGGGCTCCAGGAGAGCTGGAGAGGGACATTGGAAAAGGGCCTGGAGTAACAGGAAAAGGAATGGCTTCCCACTGCCAGAGGGCAGGGTCAGATGGGATATTAGGAAAAAATTCCTGTGTGGGTGCTGAGGCCCAGGGTGCCCAGAGAAGCTGTGGCTGCCCCTGGATCCCTGCATCTCTGGAAGTGTTCAAGGCCAGGTTTGATGAGGCTTGGAGCGAGCTGGTGTAGTGGGAGGTGTCCCTGCCCATGGCAGGGGTGGAATTGGATGAACTTCAGGTTCCTTTCCAACCCAGACCATTCTGGGATTCTGTGATCTTTGATCAGAGACCTTTCCCTGTGTCCATCAAGTTGAGGGCTGCTCTTCCAGTGGAGCATTTTGTGTTTACCTAGAGTAGAATGACCTCTGTCCCTTGGCCACATTCTCCTGATAGAACATGTTCTGCATAGCAGCCTTGCAGTCAATTTTTAATTCCCTGCTCCAAACAGCTTTGTCTCATCAGCAGTCTTTGTCACTGTGCTATTTTTATGTGTTCTTTAAGGTTTGTGCATATTTGCAGCACGTCTTTTTGCAGGGTTCTGCGAGTGACCTCACCTTCATTCTCCGGCTGAGAACTGACTGTTTATTCCTAGCTTTTGCTTTCTTTCCTCTAATCAATTATTTGAGTGCATAAGGGGACGTTCTATACCAGCTCAGCTCCCTAAAAAGCCTTTGGGTAGGGATATTGTTGAAAGGTTCATAAAAATCCTGGTACTCTTAGTGACTCCGTCATTCTTTTACATGCTCCTTAGTTCAGAGAAGGATTTGGGAAGAAATCTTTCTGGTAGAAACAGCCATGTCATGTCTCCAACATGGAATTATTCGTAAATTTACTGGTTACACTTAAGGGTTGATACCTACCTGCCACTACTGAGGTCAGACACAGCTACTGTGGAGATTTCCAGGCAGTGACTTTTCCTTCATCCTCACGCAGTTTTCTTAAATGTCTGTGGCTGTGACAGATGTCTGACTGCACCTTGAGTTTATGTGAGATAAACTGTTTTCTCTCCAGTGTTTGGGTTTTTGAGAAATATTGTTGAAGCCTAATTAATTTGCTAATAAACTCGTCATTCCACTGGGAATAAAAAGTTACAATCTGTGTTGAAAATAATAATGTGGCAGCTTTATATTACCAGAGTAACTTTTAGCAGAGGTGCTGGGTGCTGGTGCCCTTCTTCGAATGTGAAAGCAAGAAGTTTGAAGAATGGGATTATTGAATGTGCCTGGGAAAAGTCTGTCCTCAAATGGGAGGGTAAAAAGCTGAGGAGCATTTTCTTCATTCCGCCCCGAAATGAGAGATGATCTGATCTGTCAGATAAAAAGGAAAATCATTAAAAGCTCCCTGCCTTGCATTAACAGGTCTGTCAGTTTTTGTTCCATCTCTTAATCTCCTCTTCAGAGCAGTAGGAAATCGGGGAAGATGGAAACTTTTTCTGTTGCGGAACATTTATGTGAGCAAGTACCTAAAAATAAACTTCAGGACTGCCAGTGGTGATAAGGAATGAAAAGAGTTTCAGATTCTAGACTGGAGATTTCACTCGAGGACACCACTTAAGCTGGATTTTCACAGAGCAAATTCTGGGGAATCTTTGGGAAAACCGCTGCTTTTTGCCTGCTTTCTGTTGAAATCCTCTGCAAATTCCAGCTCTATTTAAAGAGCTCACTCAGTGTTACAGTGCATAACTGAGCAGTGCTCAGCTCCTGCTTCCCTGCTCCGTGTGTACTCACAGCTCCATGCTCCAGGGGATCAGAGCACTTGGCAGAATTAATCCTCCCGACTCTCTGGAGCGCGTGCAGCGCAGAATTTTAACACAATACGTGTTTCCCCTAATTTTCTGATTAAAGTAACTCCTATTCAACAAACAGCCACTGCGATTTTAATGGGGAAAAGGGAGCACGGTGCAGCGAAGTCAGCCAGGTGAGCTCGGAGGGTGCTCGTGCTGGGTAGACTGGGAAAATAACCACAATGCTTCCCTGTTTTGCAGAAAATGGTTGTATTACTTCTCAGAGACTCAAGAGCTGGTGTTAGTGTTTCTCAGTCAGCCGAGGCCTTGCGGAAGGATACGAATCATTTGTGCCAGGACGTATTTTGTTACTAAATCCTTATCCCTCCATGGATCAGACTTGTGGGGTTTTTTTCCCAATCCCAATCTCGCTCGCCTGAAGGTTTGAGGTGCAGGATCAGTGTGGCAGCTGCTTTGCTTCCAGACCAAACACTGTTTTAGTTGTTGTTGTTGCAGTGTCTGGTTTTTGGTACCCGCATTGGCAGAGAGAATAACAAACTGCTTTCTAGCACTGCTACCTCTGAGTGGGCTCCCTTACGGGGTGTTTTAGCTTTTGTTACTGTGTATTAAAATACAAAAATATCTCTGAGTTGCTCTTCTGTAAGCAGTAGCTTCCATGCCCATGATAAGCTGTGGCTGCTGGATGATGCTTCAGCAGAGCTGCTGTTTGGTGCTGGCCTGTAAGCTGAAAGTCTAATTTCCATCCTTTTTTTTTGCATTTTCATTTCCATTTCATAGCAGCACGCCTTTGCTGATAGTCACCTCTTCTCACCGTGCGTGGATTCTTCCGCATTTTTCAATCCTCAGTATCTCCTTAGATTTACAAATGGGAGGTTTCAGTGTTTGTCCAAGTGTAAGTATTTGTCCGAGAGCAGATCTCTTTTGTTCCCGCAGAAATCCATTTGCCAATTTTAGGATAAACAGAATCAGTTGAGAATTGTCTTTCATCTATTTTTAGTTGTTTATTTTCTTTGCTCCCGGGCTGAAGAGCAGTGCTAGTAAATACTCTTGTCTTGTTTCATGCAAAGGATTTTTAATGTTCTCTTGTCTTCTTCTGTTTACATATTAATAAGGATCCCTCTCTATGGATCTGTTTGCAGTTAATGCAGAAATTCCTTGTATAAGGTGATACATACTCAATGCTGCACCCATAGGAATATTTTTACTTTCAGGCCATTGGCCTTATAATCAACTTAGGTATGGAGTTTTAAAATCTGCTGTTACTGAAGTGATTTAGCGACTGAGCTTGTAATAAAATACCGTGTTGGGTGAAAAGTCTCCATCCAAGTATGGATGTTTTCTTGAGATTGATGCCTGGAGGGGCTGCCTAGAAACAGAGACTAG
>VYZQ01010446.1:0-10599 GCA_013400655.1 Mystacornis crossleyi
AAAGACCTTTTGAAGGTGGGAGGACTGATGCTTCTGGCTGTGATATTAATGTTGCTGTGTTTGTTGTCCTTCCTGCAAAGGGCCCTGCGGAGGACCGCGAACACAGTCTTTGTTGATCAAAAAAGAAAAGGGGGACATGTGACAACCACCGGCTTCTCTGATGGCCTTGCAGAATCCCTCTCTGATCTGGAAACAATAATTGTGTGCCCCTGAGACGTGTAAGATGTGACAGGGAACGAGGCAGCAAAAGCAAGTCACTGTGAATCAGGAGAAACTAAGAGAACCACTGGAAAGCTTAAGCAAGTAGCAAGGAGGAAGTTGTGGTGGGAAGCCAGGATGCATCTGCAGGAAAGTAAAGTCTAGAGAGCAAAGAAAGCAGCCAAATATAGTAATCGCTTGTATGTATGCTTGCCTTGTGATACAGATAGCACTATTAATAAGAAATTTCTTAATTGCATATCAGGAAGTTAAACCTGTGTAAGAATACTTGGCTAATTGTAATAAAAAAACTGCTTCTGACTTTTGCACGCTCGAGACGTAGTGTTGTGGCGTTCTCTTCTCCGCCCTGGCCACCGCCACATACAACTAATAACCAGTAAGATCATGAGCATTATTAAGCTATTCAAATACAAATACTGGCCAGCCATCTTTAGGAAGCTGTGTTGGAGATGGATAAGGAGAACTTAGGTACCAAGACCTTATTTCAGAGACAGTTAAAAAGTAGCTCAGCTATGTTTCCAGTACAGTGTTGAGATGATGCTGGTGTACCAGAAATCCTTTGCCTTCCTGCCAGAAGGACTCTGGCTAAGAGAATTTAGGAGTTACAGAAGAGTGTTACTGGGACTTTTCTGTGGTCATGCAGGAAACTGAGGGATGCACTTCTCCTTAATGACCTTCCATCAAGAGACGTACAAATACAAACCTCTGACATGCCAATCCTTAAAAGCATTTAGGAAAATTTGGGGGCAAAACCACAATCCAACTTCCCAGCTATTCCATTCCTGCTCCTCCCTACATCCTGTAGGAGTGAGCAGGCACAAGATTTCAGTCCTACTGAATCTAGTTGGTGGTGGAAAATCAAGTTTCAAACCTAATCAGCAACTTCAGACTCCTCTTGCCAAGGAATCTGCTGTTCGGAAGGGATGGGAATTGCAATGAGAGCTTGTCTGAAGTGCAGTCAGTAACTCAAATGATATAAAATATACCCATTATAGGCTTGATCTTTGATTTTATTTTCAGGTAACATGGAAAAACATGAAAAGCTAAACTCCAAACATGCTACTTCCTCCTTTCAATCTGAGCAAGGCTGTAAAATCTGTATTATAAATTTAGGGTGTAAGAACAGAACACTAAAATAATCTATCACCAGTTATTTATTTTAATAAAGATTGTATTTCTAATTGTTTCCTACCATTTTAAAGCAATTGACCCTTCACTGCACTTCAGCAAACGAGAGCTTTGAAAATACAGCTATTAAGAGAGATTAATAACAGCATCTCATCTCTTATCCCAAGAGCCCAAGATATTCTCCCATTATAGCTATTCCTCTCAACATGCAGAATTAAAGAAAAGGGCATGAGGACTTGGAAGTCATAAGCAGTTTCCAATTGTAAAGATATGGCAAGACAGGCAATAACTTTTTGTTTCAAAGTACAGCCTATTTAGTCCAATGAAATTATTTTAGCCTCTAAAATTTTTAATCCACTTAAAACTAGAGTTCATTGAGCATCCAAGCTGCCATGCAGCTCTACTACAGTCAGGTGCCTTCTGACATTTACAAAGCTCAGTGTTAACAGATCCACTGTCTAGGGCTTTTGTCTTGTTTCAATGCTCTCTTTCATGAATATTTGTTTCTAACGAATATAATCCCTCTAATGTTATACCGCTTGTGTAGCTAAAGTATTTTGGGTAATCAAGGAGTTAGAATTTCCAAGTAAGATTTCCTCAGAGCCAGATCAGAACAGTGCTAACACAACTGAATTTCCCTGAATATATAAAACTGCCTTCTGAATCTGTACATCTTCCCTTTATTGAGGGAAATAAACAGTGAGCAGTTATCAAACACCTGTATCAGATATACCCATGTGAGATAAATACTGAGACTTAAATAGAGCTGACTATCTGTTTGGGAGGTTACTTGATGTTTACATAGAGAAATCCTGATCATTTTTCTATGAGTAGTACAGCAGCTAGTGTGATACAAAACATCTATAAAGGAGAATGTTCAAAGCAAATATCTCTCTTTGGTAACGTAACTGCTTGTTATAAATAAAGACAAGGTTGTCACCCCTTTTGGATCAAGGTTAATCTATTCATAGCCATTAAATTCACACACATGCATTATCAAGGATCTATTTTACAGCTTCTCACTCTACTAATTTGAAGCGTTACCAGCTGAGCATAACATTTTGTATCACAGATAGAAATCTGTATCACAGATGCAGAAAAGCCAGAAAGGAATTTTACTGTTATCTCTGGCTTTCAGGCTTGCATTTAGCTGTACAGGAACAAAATCAGTAAGAATTTTTAGCAATACAGCAAGCCAAGCTATAAACACATGGAAAACCAAGGCAGATTGTCACACTATTGTTTTTTTTTCCCCAGCAGATGATGGAGAATATTTCTGCACAGCAACAGAAGTGTTAACGTAGCACCTCCAAAAGGCTAGGTAAAAAGTGACCAAGCTAAATCTCACCACTCTCAAAGGCTGGAAATTACTGCATGATGAAGCCCAGCCTGTACTCTCCTTGCTAACAAGCTGAAGTTTTATTCCATTAAATAGACTTTGCTGCACTAAGTGACACATCTCTAACTTAAGGATACCACGTTTTAGTGTGAAAAATCCTGAACTACAGGGGAAAACCAGAATCCTATTCCACTGATCATATTTCCCGGAATCCTCTACAAAAGCTAGCACTAGTAAAAGCCATATGCTTAGGTAAGAGTGGACAGATTACTGTTAGCTTTGCAAACTGAACAAATCAACAGCAATTTTACACCACTTGAAGACTTACCCCTTTTTCTCCACCATACATGCTGCAAACTGTGCAGTTTGTGAGTGCACTGCAAATCTCCAAGAGCTCAAATGTCTAAGCAAGAGCAATGATAAACACAAGGTAAATGCAAACTTGAAAACTATTTCCTCCACAATCAAAGAGGACTGCTTTAAGGCATATGAAAACCAGGCTAAGTACATCTAGTGACCCACCAACATTTGTTGCCAAAACCAGCTGGATTTGAAATGCTAGCCTCAGCTTTGATTAACTATCTAGTAATCTACGAGGGCAGCTGCTCTAAGACACTAAACAGATGTATCTCTAAAAGGAAATAGAAAGGAAAATATTTCCTCTGATTCAGTTTTGAAAAAACACTTGATATATACTTTTGCAAATAGTTGAGAGGTAGCAAATACAGAGACCAGAGGCACTGGTCTACATTTGATACACAAATATCAGAGAGATGAGGCACTGTCTTTTCTTTTACAGCAGGAGTAAACAATGTAAATTTTAGAATTGTCCTACTTTAATATTACCAGAGGTATTACTGGTGCCGGACTAAAAGCAGTGGCATGTTTAGTAGATGAAGTGCATTACTGAATGGAAAGCCAAAGCCAGAGGCTGAATAGTTTATCTTACATTTAATAAAACTTAAAAGATACTCCAAGATCAATCCTACATGAAATGTCTGTACTACTTATGTGAACACTCCCTGAGAGCACTCGTGGATGCAGAATGAAAAGACAGGGAATGGATTCACAGCACCAGGCCCTCAGAAACGGAAACACGCCATTCACAAACAATCCACTAAATCAGGTTTAAAACAGGTTCTAAAAGAGATTTCAGAGAATTAGAAGTTCAATGAATTCATCCATTGACATGTGCTTTCCAAAGTGGCATTTTCACAGATTAAAGCAGTACCACCTTCAGTGTATTACAAAAGGTGTAATTATCTGGCAGCAAATTACACATTTTTGCTAAGGAAGATGACTGAGGCCTTTTATGAAGACCAGCATAGGCACCACACAGGGTTGAAAGTTAAGTTTCTTAGATTCACAGTGAAAAACAATAGCACATTCAAACATCCCACATAATGCCTCATCTCACACAGCCAAAGGACCCAGAATTTCCTCATGAGGATGTTGTGAACACGGGACCCCAAGGAGAGATGAGGGAGGGCAAGTGTTGGCCCTGGGAAAGCAGGCGGGAACACACATGGCCTTAGTAGAGCCAGGAGCTTCAGAAAGGCTTCTGCTCCCAAGGAGGTTCTGCCCCTACTTCTTTCACTTCTGAAAGAAGACACTAAATGGACATGATTTGGAACTGCACTTTCAGCCAGACTCCAACACATTACAGCCCATGTGAAAGAACTGAAACTATATGGAAACGTGACCCACATACCTGGCTTCCTTTCTGTAGTAGCTTTCCTGACATAATGGACACCTTCCCTTCTAAGAAGTCCTGCTGTTTTCAAACTGGAGAAGATTGGCATTGGTTTCAAAAGACTCTCTGGGGCACTTTTCCCACAATTTCTCAATGCAAAATATCACCCACACACTTTTTCTGCCAGTTGTGTGCTCATGGCACAGTCTTAACCTGCTCAGACTTTGGTGAAAGGACAACTGCAACAAAAATTATCCATCATTAAATGCAAAAACGCAGAGGTTACCAAGGCCATCAGATCTATACAGGTACTGTGGAAATGTCTGTTCTTGTACAGACTGAATCTCAAAAAATTGGTGGTGCTTCCACCCACAGCTCTGCTGAGTGACTAATTAGGCTAAGTGGACTGCTGCGCTATGGGAGTAAATGGCAAACGCAAAAGTGTGGAGCTTCATGGAGCTTTGCTTTCCAGTGGCATTTCTCTTAAAAATGAAGGGAGTGTCTACTCAAATTGGACTCCCAGGCCAGAAAGGGAGCAATGTCTAAATGCAAATACAGGTAAAGACACCTGGAACAGCCATCTGGAACTACTCAGCATCAAGTCAGTCAACATGACAGAGTTCTTCTTGTCTGACAATGTGTTAAGAAAGGCCATATTCTCTGTCAAGATTTACCTTTGAATGGATCCAAGTGTAGCCTGAAGTGAACTGCAGCACAACTGTACTGATGAAGCTGAGGCAGGGATGAGAGCAGCAAGCTTTTCAGCCAGGAAGAAAGAACACAGCTGCATAGCCAGATGCCAGTAAGAACACCACAGTCACAACCAGGACACATGGTCATCACAGGCCAGCCAGATGTCTAAACAGTATGGAAAGCACTTCATTAAAACAATCATGCTATCAAAAGAGCACAAATCGTATTTTCTGTTTATCCCCATGTACTGGTTTTAAGGCAAACCAGCAGGAGGAATTAACTCCGCACAAATATGTTGCGAGAGATTCCAAATCAGAACTACAATGTAATAGGAAAAATTACAATAAAGGCAATAGCACAGAAACAGTGGCTTATACCAACAAAATCAGAATACGACTGTTGGTCAGGTTAGGCACCAATCTGATTGGAGAGATGGACATGGTCCTGTTGAAGCGGTGATCCTGTGGAAAGGTCTGGTCCTTCTCTGGAGGTCCAGTGGTGGTTATCGAGAACTCTTCTCCTCTGGGAATCCAGTGGTGGTATCATGGTGTCCCAAACTCCAGATTATATACAGGTAGGAATGTTTGGTTCCTCCCCCATGGTGGGACATCTCACAATGGTATGATGTAATTTTATGAGAAATTCTGGGAGACCTTGATGGCCCATTAGCGGAGATGGCCCCCCCAGGGTGGCTGCTGCTTCTGCAGAGGGAGTTATCAAGGCTGAGTCATGGAGAAAATAAAGAACACTGCTCCACCCAATTTAACAGTTCATGTAGGTGGTATAGAACACATACTGTAGTTACACCTTACAGTGTAACCCAAGACGACTCATTTTCTTTGACCTCCATGAAGCTTTCTGAGCTGGCATTTATGCACACCCTAATGTCTTTTAGTAACTGAGAGAATTTTAACCCTTCTTTCTGAAACAGGCAAAGGGAGGTCAGATCTTCAGCACAGTGAATGCCTCCCTTATTCCCATACCTCTATACCAACTTTTTCTATCAACCAGGCTTCCTACAACATTCCTAATCACTGCTGCATGTTCAGAGGCAAAGCGTATTAATCTCAGAATCTGCACTTCTGAAGGTAATATAGGTTGGAGAGAATTAAAGTATTTAAAAAGACTAAAATAATGATGAGGTGTTAAATACCATTATCTATCAATATTATCTTAATTTTACAGGGTACACACATAGGGAGTGTAAGAATCCCTTTGCCCTTGGAAAGGATTGTAACTTGCTTTAACATTACAGGGATTTTCTTAATCTTTCCGCAAAGCATTGGAATTATCCTATAAATTTCCTGACTTATCTTGCAAATTAATTCTGCAAATACAGCTCTGAAGGCTGGTTCTCCCTATGCCTGCGCTCTGTTAATTTTGCTCAAGCAATAGCAGCAGCAGCTGAGGACAGAATGCTGTTGTTCTCTGCCAGGGAAGTGTTCACCATCTTTGCCAGCAGGAGTGAATGCATTCAGGGTGCTAGGACAAATGGGATCCAGCTGTTTTAACACCCCCCCCACCCCCCCCCCAAACCAGCTGGATAGGGCACTGCAAGTGGAGTGGCAGGTCCAGATACTTTTGTTCTTTAGATATTTCTAAGTCTTGGAATAACTCATGAAGAAGAGGCAAATGTTGTTAGGTGCCCCAAACAGTTTGTCTGACGTTTTGGAGCTTGGCAGAAACCCACATGACTAAAAGCTACAATCAGCATCTTGGCACTGGATCATCCAGTCATTACATTTGGTCCCCTCATACACCATCCCTGTGACAGAGCTATGGGCACTGTAGAAGCAAAGCATCTTTTCTGATGCAACTTTCAAAGTCACCAGAAGTTTTAAATGAAGAAAACTTCTGTTGCAGGTCATCTGCCTCAGTGGGGTTTTGGGTCTTCAGCCTGATCTGTAGTCTGTCCCGTTTCCCTCATACACAAAAATTTCAATTGTCCACATTGATCTCCTATGCAAATTGCTTGCTGACAAATCACCCTTTCATATTAGTGACAGTTTAACAACTTTCTCTCTACCTGCTCCCAACAAAAGCAGATGACTGTTTTTCTTCCATGTGTGAAAAACGAGGTTCACTCTCCTGTGAGAATTTAAAAGTTCAATAAAAGGACAATAAGGGAATAAAGCAAAAGTTACAGCGCTGGGTACCCCTGGCTTCCAGTCAAGGGCCCAGCACTGGGTACCCTTGGCTCGCAGCCAAGAGCATACCTGCTATTTTGGAGACACCCTTTACATACATTTCCTATTAATGCATATTCATAAACAATTATACATATTCAACATTTCCTCCCAAACTAGTTTACATTTTCTAGGAGCTGTTTAGCATGGCTCCTCCTGGGGTCCACCTTTTTAGAGCATGCGCATTTCTTGGCTGTGGTTTTGGTCAGTTTTTATTATCATCTCCAGCTTGGGCCTGGGTCTATGATGTTCACAGACAGTACGTGCTGTTAGCTGCAAGTCAGTAGCAGGGGTCTTCATCTTACGTTCACTGGATGTTATCCAACCTAGCAGACAGTTCAGCTACCACAAGCATAACTATATCAGCTATTTTACTACAGAAATACAGGCATTAGTTATTGTTACAAAAACCCCTATATCTTTATAGCAAAGCTACTTTAACATTATACAACATTTACTTAATTATTTGCAAAAAGCCAATATAATAATATGCATTTATAACACATGTGTTCAGGTTTTTTGGCTGTCTGGCTCCAATGAAGCCTTTTACAATCACCAATAATTTTTCTTGTTTGGCAGTCCAGAAGGCACAAACTAACAATAGGTGCCATTCTGCTTTTGGGTTTTTTAATTGACTGAATGGCTGCTGAAAATGTTTGTAGCTTAAATTCTTCTCCTGATAAAAAGCATACGATGAAACACTGAAATGCACAGCTTGCTTTTTTCCCCCTCCTCCCTGAATTTAAATTATTTGCTGTCAATACTCTTTCCCCAAAGGAAGAGAAAGTCCAACAAAGAATTAAGGTCTGAAATGTGAAAGCACAGCAACACATTTTGGAAAGGCATTTTTCTGATAGTAAATTAATATGTAGTGTTGTCTTGGAGTGAGTTACTATGGTAGTGTATTCCATGATCCTCTGCCTTGTGCCCAAAAAATGGTTATTGTATCTTTAAGACCAGGAACCGCCGTGTGTGGGGCCAGGAAGGCTTCTTGTTTGCTGCGCGGGCATTTTGAAGCATCACTGCCCAGGTTTTCTACGGCTCTGGGCAACGTGTTTTTTGCTTGACTGAAAACCTTTTTTTGGCCCAGGCAAAAAAGCTTTTCCTTGCTTTGGTGCGGAGAGGCTGCAGTGGCGAGCCCTGGACTGCCTTGAGGTGAACTGAGCAGCTGCTTTGTCGTAGACCGGGGACTCCGCGCCGGCAGGAACAGAGCGCCGCTGCTCCGGTCCAAAGCCCTGCGAGCCAGGCCGAGAAAACATAGTGAGACTTCAGCCCAGCCGTGTCGCCTGCCATGGCCGTTTCCACGGAGCCCTGCTGTGGGGAGGAGTTCAACGCTGGACAAACCACCGGGCGTTCATCAGCCGCTGAGAGCCCCTGGTTGATTTTTTTCCTGAGAGAAAAGCCGGCACCATCTTGTACCGCTTGTCGTGAGCGGGTATTTCTCTGGCTTTTGGGGTGTTTTGTCCCAGTGTGTGCGTGTATGGTAAGGTCTGACAGTTTAATATCTAACAGGTATTTATCTTTTTCGCCCCTCGTCTTGTGGGCATCCTGTTTCTTAATAAATAATTGGAGATTTTTCCACTTTCATCTGTTGGCATTCCTTTCCTATTGGTGGAAAAGGATTGTTGGAACCCTGTAGAGGAGACGACACTCACTCCAGAGTGTCCCCTTTTAAATTGTCTCTCAAACTCAGACGTGTAAAATTCAGAACAAAATCTGCCCCCAGTCACTAGCTCCTATTCGCTCAGTTTTCTGAGGCTGATTGTAGTTCTCCTGTCAGCCAAATTCCTACAGATCTTTTGCAGACAAGTAATTTAATTTCTATAATATTTTAAGAAGCTCCATGTGAATACTATTTCCACAAAGAATAATTGAGAGGGGACTGTGGGGGAAAATTATCTTATGTATGGCCAGTACAACTGAACAATATTGTTCTAGATCAGTATGTCATTGTGCCACGTATTCAGCCCTGCCTTTTAGTTCACACAGTTGTTGTTTTCTCCAATAATTGTTCAAGAAATATGTTGTCAAATCATTGCCATTTACATCAGAGGATCTCAGCAACTTGTCATGCTACCAGGGATTGAGCAGTGTTTCCTCTACGAGTATCCTGTCATTGCTTCACTCATTCAGGCTGATTGCAGAGGCCACTCATCATTTCCTTAAAGAAATCTCTTTTAAGGGCTATTTCAATAGAAAAAAAATAATTTGAAGCTTTGAAGGGCCTTAAGAACTTAAAGAAAACAGCTTCTGTGAATTTCCTTCCACAGTCTTTCAAAATGTGATAAATGAGTGAATGATACATGCTGGCTTTCGCAAATATGGATTCAACATTCACTAGTGATAATGTATTATGCAAAATAGCTTTAAAGTAAAATAGTTAAGTAGGAATAAAGTTAGAATGTATTGTAACCTCGAAATAGTTGTAATATATTAGAGAACATAGTAATAAGTACATGGTAATAAGTGTCTTAAGTTGATAAACCACAGAGCCGAAGAGCAAGGCATGTTAAAAAGATAAAGGAGATAAGTCACAAGCATCCCAGGAAGTGTGTTGTCCCGCAGAATTCACGCCTTCCCGAAGAAACTCAGCTGCACCAAAGGGAGGATCTCCGCTCTAAATCCAGTCTGTGAGAAGGCGCCGTGCTGGCGGGAGGGGGCAGGGATCAAGAGGGAGAAACCAAGTGAAGTGTAAATTACTTTCTGAGCCTAATGAATATGTAACAGTCTGGAAAGGTACTTAAGTTTTCAATAAAATGAATGAAACCGCGCCTCTGGCAATAAACTCAGTGCCCAGCGCTCTCTTTTGTCTTTGTTTTACTAATATATGTTCAATATTATACTGCTGAAATCTCAACCTTCAAATCCCTTTATTTCAAAAAGAAAAAACAGTTGCTTCTGCCTATTGTGGGAATTGAACTCAATCTCAAGGACAGAATACTGTGTGTTACTATCCCAGGCAAAATAATTTTAGAAGGAAAAGTAACCTGAAATTGTATTATTTAGAATCATACAATCTTAGAATATTCTGAGTTGGAAAGGACCCACTAGGATTATCAAAGTCCCAACTCCTGACCCTGCACAGGTCAGCTCCAACAATCACACCATGTGCCTGAGATTGTTGTCCAAATGCTTTCTGAACTCTGTCAGGCTTGGTACTGTGACCACTTCCCTGGGGAACCTGTTCCAGTGCCCAACCACCCTCTGAGTGAAAACCTATTCCTGATATCCAACCTGAACTCCTGACACAACTTCAGGCAATTCCCTGGGGCACTGTCACTGGACACCACAGAGAAGAGATCAGTGCCTTCCCCTCACAAGGAAGTTGTAGACTGCAATGA
>VYZQ01010446.1:11901-59207 GCA_013400655.1 Mystacornis crossleyi
TTCTGAGTTGGAAAGGACCCACTAGGATTATCAAAGTCCCAACTCCTGACCCTGCACAGGTCAGCTCCAACAATCACACCATGTGCCTGAGATTGTTGTCCAAATGCTTTCTGAACTCTGTCAGGCTTGGTACTGTGACCACTTCCCTGGGGAACCTGTTCCAGTGCCCAACCACCCTCTGAGTGAAAACCTATTCCTGATATCCAACCTGAACTCCTGACACAACTTACGGCAATTATCAAAGTCCCAACTCCTGACCCTGCACAGGTCAGCTCCAACAATCACACCATGTGCCTGAGATTGTTGTCCAAATGCTTTCTGAACTCTGTCAGGCTTGGTACTGTGACCACTTCCCTGGGGAACCTGTTCCAGTGCCCAACCACCCTCTGAGTGAAAACCTATTCCTGATATCCAACCTGAACTCCTGACACAACTTCAGGCAATTCCCTGGGGCACTGTCACTGGACACCACAGAGAAGAGATCAGTGCCTTCCCCTCACAAGGAAGTTGTAGACTGCAATGAGGCCCCCCCCAGTCTTCTCCAGGCTGAACAGACCAAGTGACCTCAGTTGCTCCTCATGTGGCTTCCCCTCCAGACCCTTCTTCACCTGCTGTGGTGCCAAACTGTTAGAAAATAAATGTTAAATCAATTTCAATGCTTGCTCCTGGTACGATCCAGCATTTTCCAAGCTAAGAGCTTACCAACAGATTCCTGTGTTGATCCGTGTTGACCTGATTCAGCGTATCATCCAACAATTGGTATCTCCCTCTGTAATATTCCAGATCCAAAACTGTGATATTCCAATCCAAAAATGTCACTTGAATGTTGGTCTCTTCTAGGCATTGCCAAATTTGACCTTGTTTCAATTAAGTCACGGCTTCCCAGCTCATCTCTTGTGTCCTGTGAGTAATGGAAGTGAAATAAACGAATTCGAAGGCTGAGATTTCAGCAGTATAATACTGATTTCAGCAGTATAATACTGTTTATTAGTAAAACAAAGACAAAAGATAGCGCTGGGTGCTTAGCTTATTCATTCTACTGAGAACTTAAGTACCTTTTCAAACTCTCTCAACTCTGAGAGAATCCAGAGGATCTGAAAAGGCGCCGTGCTGTCGGGAGGGGGCAGAGATCAAGAAGGGGGAACTAAATAAAGTGTAAATTTCTTTCTAAGCTTAATAAATAGGTAACAGTTTGAAAAGGTAGTTAAGGTCTCAACAGAATGAATGAAACCGCGCCTCTGGCAATATGATAAGTGCCCAGCGTCTTTTGTCTTTGTTTTACTAATAAATGTTCAATATACTGCTGAAATTTCAGCCTTCAAATCCCTTTATTTCAGAAGTGTGAGAAACGACTCTCACTCCTCTTTTTAGAGTTTTATAAATTTAATAAAGGACAATAGAGGACAAAGGTCACTTAAAGCAAAAATCACAGCGCTGAGGTGCTTGGCTCATAGCCAGAGGCACACCCACTTATACAAATTTCCCAGTTATATGCTTTAACCTATACATATTAATACACGACAATACGTATGTATAGCTAATTTACATTCCTTTTTAGAAGGGATTAGCATAATTCTCCCCCCCCCCCTCGACGTTTTAGAGCATGCGCATCATCTTCAGGGGTCTTCTCTGATTAAGGCTCGGGTTTCTTCCTCGCATCTGAACTTTTCAACTTTGTCTTCAGAGCATGCCCAGTTATGGTGTTCTTAGGTTTTGTTTTCTTTTTCTCCTGAATTCAGCTAGTTGGGATTCCTTTCTCATTAGTTCATCCTGCTGCTTCTCTTATTTAGCTATACTAGTCTATTTTTGGGATTATCAATCTGGCTTTTCGTTTATTTAAGCACTAAGCGATTAGTTAACCATATACTAGCTATTACATTGTATAAAAAGTTTACGATTCAAATTATATAGGTATAGAGAGTTATAATTCAGATTACGTAGGTATCTTGTAACTCCAGCTATATAACTTTAACCCTAGTTATAATGTTAACTAGTTAATATCTGCATAGCAAAGTTATTCCTAACATACACATATTTCCTAACATACTCTAATACATAATATTTCTTACATTTCACTACCTGCGAAAGCCAAGGCTATAATAGCTGTTTATCACAGAAGTCAGCCGCTTAACCGCCTGCACTCACACCAGACCAAGAGTTGCTCAGACCTCCCTTATTTTCCTCCACCAGCCACAGACTTGTAATGCAATTACCTAAGGTTCCACATTATTGTGGCTACTACTGCTTTCCCAATGCAAACTGGTCAGGCTCAGTTACTCTCTAAACTCTGAACTTGTAAACCTCTCAGTCTTAAATATTACCACTACTGGAATGATCCTTGCATTTCAAAGTGAGAAGGCAGCGAAAGTGTGTAAGTTAAACCACAATTACCCACTAAGTCAATAGCTAAGTGAACAAAAAAGACTTATTTTAATTCCAGTCCCAAACTTTACATATGAGAACCCAGAGATTATTGAAAATACAATTTCTGCAACCTTTAAATTCTAATACTAACAGCAGAACTAACAGCATGGCCATCTGAGCCTGTGTTCCCTGCCCTTGACCAGATACTGGTAGATCAAGACACAGAGTAGCAGATTTTTCTAAACTTCCCCTCCTTGTTGTGCAGACTTTGGAATTGATTTGGGAGCAATTTTTGCCTCATAGCAAAATTACATGCCAGATTACAGTAACATCAAGTAATTGTGTATTACCGAGCTTTCTTTAAGATTTAATCATGTTTTTATTTATGTCTATCTTAAGAGTAACTATTAATTTCCAAGCATGACAATTCTTCCATCAGAGAGTTTTGTTACCTGCCTATTTTAATACCATTCCTAAACCCAGCATATGTATGTGACTTCACATTTGCTTATCATCATAGACATCAGACCAGAGAGCACAAGAAACTGCTTAGAAACTAAGAAGTCCCTGAAATTTTCTTGAGCCTGCAGACAATGGAATCCAAATAAAGTCCACCTTTCTAAAGCACACTTCTCAAAGCAAATGTTTTAGCAAGGGTGGTTTGCTAGACAAAAACAGATCCATCCAGAGGAGGAAGAGAGGGATTCTAAAGCAGGGCTGGAAATTCATATTTTATATATATTGGATGTGTTAAAGTTTTCAGGCATTTATATACATTTCCATCCAATTCACTGAAATGATCCATCAGGAGCTAAGTGGTATGATCACATAAAAAATAAAATTTGACCTTTAGGAAATAGATTTAAATCTTTGATCCAGTATTGACAACTTGCAAAAACTTAGAGGAAATTCAAGGGTTTGGAGTTTTTTACCCTTTACATATTTGGTCACATACAGAACATCTGAGTCACATACAGAACTCTTTAAATCCATTGCTTGATATTTGCTGGAAAAGAGTAGAAATGAATTTTCTCTAAATTCTAAAACACATCAATTTTTTTTGAAAACAGATCTTGTCTCTTCCTGTGATGGGCACTGTGTTAAGCTGGCATTGATAGACAGTAAGAGCATCAATGTGGTTTCAAATACATCACTCCATAATATAAATTTAACCACAACAGACATCATGAGTGCTTCAAACAGAAGAGCCCCTTTCCACCTCCCTCTACCCCACCCATCTTAATGGTGACTCTCTTGTCTGCCAGTGTGAGCTATAGAGAGGTTTATCATCTCTGAGTGATCCCAGGCCATCCAATCAATGTGATTAATTTTTAATTGTTTCCAATAGTTCACCTTTACAAAGCAAAAACCACTGGTTTTAATGACTGGCAGTTTCTGCTGCCTGTCATTTTAATTGCAGAATTTGTTTCAAACTCCTGCCTGTCAGCGTCAAGGCTCAAGCCTTAGACTACCCCATCAGCACCAGGAGATGTTCTTTTAAAACCAGCAGGTCAACATTATGCCAGGGTGGCTTTGTTCTGAACAGACCTAAAAAATAAGAAGTGGAACTGGTTTTAGGACCTATTATTGGTAGAGCTGAGGGTTCTCAATATTTTCTTGTCATCTCCTGCTGCCCTCCTAGCTGTACCTGAAGACTTTCCTGTGACTATTACAAATAGAGCTGAGGAAGAGCTTCCATTCCAGGAAGCTGACTTGGCACACTTCCATCTGCCTGGTGTTATATTTCCTGATTTAAATCTCTTTAGTCAGGTGTACAGGGGCTGGAGGATCCCAAGTCTTACTGTAAAAAACTGCACACCCTGAAGGCAACAGACACATGAAGTCTTCTGGGTAGCACTGGTTCTTTGACTTTCAGAGCATGTTTTGGAATTGCCCTTTCTTAGCTGGGGACACAAGCAGGCGCCTTGTATCCCACAGATCTCCTTCACATAGACTTTCACACCATCATGTTGGTACCTTACTCACTAAGTGGGCTGAAATAAATTTATACATGGGCTAGTTTTCTGTGGGCTTTAGCAGATGACCACTTAATCACCCAAACAGAACAAAAACATAAGCAAAAAATGTTCCTTTGCCCAAGAAACCAATACAGAAAGCTCAGGAAAATCCATTTGCCCTGGCAGAAAGAACATTTCACAATGTCCCTGTGTACTAGGGAGGGGGTGACTTTTCATCATCTTTGTCTTTAGGCTGTCATTAAAGGCTGTCTCAGGTTCAACAGGGGGCTGCAGATCTGGAAGATGCAGCTGGCTCCAAAAACAACAAATGAAAATAGTACGGTAAAAATCTCCAGTGGTAAAGTAATGGATCAGGTATTGGATAGAAAATAATCTGACATGATTTCAGACAGCATTTGCATGAGAAGTGAGCCTTTAAAAAACCTTCTGAATGGTACTTAAATATCCAGTCTGTCATCCTTTTCTCTTCCAAGTGAACTCCCTGCAGTAAATTTACCTAAATTAGGGTACTGGGAAACTGTAAATTTTTTTATCTAGTGTCTTCACAAGTGCATTTCCTGGTGACTAATGACAAAAAATCAGTTAATAAATAATTTCATTTTAAAATGCCAGCTGGGCTTAGATTAAATATTTCTTCTGGGAAAACTTTGGTCTTAAAATTTCAAGCTCATTTAAATGAACGTTTGCTCAGAATAGCGGTAAAGAGCAGGCTGTCCATCAGCAGGCCATCCTGCTGCATCCCACAGCCTGGGAGCTAACTCCCAGTCTGGAAGGAGTGATCTCCCTTGCCTCCCTCTGCAGTCATGTGGACAGAAATACCCCCAAAAGGGTCTCTCACAGCAACTCAGTTATGCTCTGGTTCACAAACAGCATTAGATCCACTATCCTGGCCTTTGTGCATTATATGCCATGCAATGATTTTTTCCACAGTGAGCTCCTGCCAGTTTACTTTGGGATCAGTAGTCAAGAGATACAAATGACTCTGAACAGCTAAATTTCTTTGTAAAAAATTCTGGAGATTGTTTTCTAGTTGATTCAGCCATCATCCTGGTTTTGGCTGAGATAGAGCTCATTTTCACCTTAGCAGTTGGTACACAGCTGTATTTTGGATTGGGATGAGAATAATGTTGATAACACACTGTTTTGGTTGCTGCTAACCATTGCTTGCCCTAAGTCAAGGACTTCTCAGCCAGCAAGGAGCAGCACAAGTGAGGGAGCATGGCCAGGACAGCTGACCAGAACTGACCAAAGGTATATTCCACACCACAGAGCATCATGCCTAGTACATAAACTGGGGGAAGTTGGCTGGGAGGGGTTGATCACTGCTCGAGGACTGGATGGGCTTTGGTCAGCAAGTGGTGAGTAGCTGTATTTCTTGGGATTTAGTTATCTATTCTTCTTGTTATTATTATTATATTTAAGTTTGCTTCCATTTTTAAACTGTTCTTATGTCAACCCACTAGGCTTTTTATTTTCTTTCTGATTCTTCTCTCCATCCCACTGGGAGGGGGCGGGCAGTAAGCGAGTGTCTGCATTGCGCTTTGTTGCCAGCTGGGGTTAAACCATGACATCCCCAGTGCTGAGACCCCTGAGCTGTACCTTATTCAATGGATCTCCAAGCACACCATCCTGATGGACATCCATAGAAAGGTTACCCCACTTTGGTGTTTCAAGCTTTGACAGGATTTTCTCAAATCCTACTCACCACTCCTACTATCAAACAAAACGGATTTTTACACAAGAACATCTGGCTGCACTTTTAAAGACAAGAACACATGGGAGTATAACTGCCTGACCACTGTGACCATCAGCAGAGAGAAGGGAGGGTTTTCCTCCTCATCACTACCAGATGGTAAAGAGGTTCCTTTCACAGTGTGGGGGCTTTGTCACTCCTGCCCCAAATTATTTAGCTCAGTCTGTGTATCACACCAGAAGGGAGATGCTGAGCCCTTGGCTCTGACATCCATGCCCCATGCCTCTAAGCTGTCCCTCTCAGACAAACCAGCATCTGTCTCCTTTTAACACTAAATAACCCGTATTCCACAGACCCCTGGACAGGAGGCTGTTCCACCACACTGCCAGCCACATGGTCAGCAGTCAGCTCTGGAGTGCCTGGGAGGGACACAGACTCCACCCCAAAACACAGATAGGCATCTTCTGGCATGGATTTGCTTCATCTCCACATAGTTTGGAGAGCATGGACATGCCTTTCCTCTCCTGTCCCTTCTACAATGCTACTCTCAGACTTCAAAAACACGAAGAGAAGGAAGCTGATCAAGCTCTGCACTTTCGACACCATTATCAGAAGTACCACAAGACCTTTTTAATGTTAGAAATAAGGTGACACCAGTTTTCATGACTCATCCTGACACCAAGATTTGTTTTCATGGTCTGAGTAGCTTCAAATGAAACTACCATTAAGCATTATTCTGTTGAATTAGAATTCAAGTGTGTGCAGAAATAACCAGCAATATCTAATATCTGCAACAAGTTTTTCACAGAATATTAAACTCTTTCTCAGGTTGATACTGAACTTCAAGAGCCCTTTAATCTCAAATAACTTGGGAAAAATAAAAGTACTTCTAATGAAACACCAAAAACTGTCCCAGGCAGTGGAATGGGACATGAGCTTTAAAACTTCATGTCTTGATATGGGAGAAGCCGAGGACCTGGACCTGCCTCCATGTAGGCACCAGAGCCAACCAGACCTCTCTGAGTCATTGCTGGATGTAAAAATGCTCACAGTGATATGCTCTGGCCTGTTTATTTATGCTGAAAAGAAGGGTGCTTTTTTAGGTAAAAGTGGGGTTATGGGAACTGCAGAGAGAAAATCTTGGAACCATTGTGCCTGCCATGGTGAAATACCAAATCATCAATGACAAATAGCAATGGCAAACCCACCACAATATTCCAAAGGGGAGACATGAAGGAGCAGGATTCTGTCTGCTGCAAAGGAACAGAAAGTAATGATCACTGAATACAAAGAGCAGAGTAGAGGAGATGCTGAAGTGATGATAATACAAATCACATGGCTTTGTTAACAAAGAACAGCAATGGCAAAGGAAAGTGCTGACAATTGAGCTTTAATGTGAGAATGTGGCTGGAATGGATAACACTTAAATTTTTTAATAATGTAGTATTCAATTTTTCCTACTTAAACCGCCAAAGAAGTCGGCAGGTTTTTGGAAGGATATACCTCCTACCAACATACTTCAATTAAAAAGCTGCTTCATTTCCAAAAGCATTCCAGCTTTTAAAACAGCTCATAGCTCCTACTGAAACAGAAAATGAACCAAGTGTTTCTCTGAGTGAAATCCAAAGTCAACAAGACTGTCTCTGAAAATCTAAAGGAGTGACAAGCCTGAACGAGATGTAGGATATATTAAGCTCCTTTTGGATGTTTCTAAATTCAAAGGCTTTTGAATATCGGGTCTGTATAAACCTGTTCTTGAGGAAGAGGCCAAATGCAGACTTCAGATCCGGATCAGGGATAGTAAAATAAGGAATTTAAAATAGGACCATTAGTTCTATCTGGTGCAGCTAAGAAACATTTAATGTGCAGCTAAGAAACATTTAATAGTTTCATATGTAAGACATGAGCTCTACATTACTTACACAATTAAAAATTTCTTTGCCATCAAGCCAGGAAAGCATTTTTCATTTTTTTTTTTTGGTGTAAATGTAGCACAGCCTAGAAAAAAAACTAAATTATAATCCTGAGATTTCTTAAAATTTGCTTTTCAGAGGCCTTCTGCTCAAGATGAAGGGTTTGTGCTAACAGACATTTGCTCTAAGGCAGGCAAATTAAAAAAAAAAAACCCAAACACACATCCCCCCCCCCCCCACATCAAAAAAACTGAAGGAACAGTTAATACTTAAATAAAATGTTGAATGTTTAAAGACTGAAATGTTTTTCTTGTGGTCATTCATGTCATATACTGTGGCATCAAGACTCATGCGCAGTCCTTGGGCTGGTCCTTGTTTCCCACCCCGCCTCAAATATTGTCATTTTTGCTTCTCTAGTGAGGGTGACTGTGGGGGTCCCCCCACTGTGGGGCCGCCCTCTCCCCCTGGCAGGATGGGACCCTGGGTGGGGGGGCATATTCTGGGCCACGAAACTTCTGCCGCGGGAATCTCTGCTTTGTTATGCTAATGTACCTATGTTCTGTGTCCCTGTTGGTCCCAAATGCTTCCCCTGCCCGGTGATTCTAGCTTTACACTGGAGTTTTCCCATGAGTCATGTCTTTGCAACCAGTCTGGCAGCCGGCAAGGTTGGGAGAAATAAACACCTATGAAACACCTATGCAAAAGACCATTCCTTATTCTTTTCCACTGGCAAAAACTGTCTCTGGGAAGGTTGCATCAGACACCAACAGGTGACAAGTGCCAGTCACAACATCAGCTTCTTAAAGCTATTTCTACATATTTCATATGCTGCTGTTGAGGGCAGGGGGTGCTTCTCACAGAATGTCATGCTAAACTGAAGTGAGCAAAATAAACACCATTTTCCTACACGATCACAAAAGGATGAACAAAGATGAAGAAAATGGGAAATAGACACTGTCAGAGAATTATAAAGGGGGAAAAAAGCCACAGACAAGTGAAAACAAAGGTGCTTCTACTTGGAAAAGAGCTGCTGACTGTCCCTGGGTCACCTTGCACATGAAGTGAGCTCTGAGCAGCTCAGCTAAATCTTGGTGTCGTTCAGCTGTGACAGGCACCTGAATGGCCTTGTCCACAGAAACCTGTGCTCCTCTGAACGGGAAAGACCTTTTGGATGAAAATGCCACATGTGCTGTTCCAGCAGTGCTGACAGCCATCTTGGCAGAGTGTCGCTGTGGTTGTTGACAGCCTGCTGTATGGTTCCTTCACATGTTTTGTGCCTTTTCCCAAGCCACAAAGTGATACATGCTCAGTAAGGAAGCAGAAAAAGGTGATAAGAGGAAACTAACATGGTTGCATAATCCAGTAAAAAAGTAAAATTCTTTTCTTCTTACTCCTTTCCAGGACATTTCCACATCCCAAGTCACCACTGGAACAGCTGAGTAAGGTGGGATTCCTCCTGTGTGGCAAATATTTTTGCTAGACTATATCGAAAGTCACTTTCCTCTTGTGCCACGAGGCATATTTCCATGTGTTAAAAATATATATATACTTAACTTTCTGCAGGCAAATGTAGTGTTGATTAACATCAGTTACAGACTCCTAGATTGAGTAAAGCCCGTGAGACAAATGTCTGGTGTGAATACTGAGCAAAAGTACACATGGTTGTAATCCATGTGTGCCTGCTTCTGTTTGCTTGTTTTCCCAGAAAATCACAAGTCTGATGTTTTGTCCCACTTCCCTGCCTGATTTAGGTTAGCAACTTTTGGAAAACCCCAGCTATACTTTATGCAAAGCTTAGGTAAGATTAATTACCTCACTCAGAGTCCAATTTATTTAGCAATTAGGAAAAATCAGACAGTAGCTAGTGAGTTGGCTGTTTTGAAACGAAGGGCCAGAGTCCTCAGGTCTGTTCCCAGACTAAACGCTAGGTTTAAAAGTCCATGATTTCAAAGTCTCCAAACAAGTACTTTACACTGCTGTCCTGGTTTGGACAGGTGTCTACTAAGGAAGGCAGGAGTCCCCCTCCCACCCCGGAATGGAAAAATGTAACCCCCTTCCTCCCGAACTATTATAATTTTGAAAATGAGGGGCTTTCAGGCAAATATATGAGAAATAGGAATAACAGGTCTTTACTTATATATATATATATGTACAACAAGGCAAAGCAAAAACAACAATAACTAAGGCAGTANAGAAAAGAACACACACACACACAAAAAGAAAACCTCCTAACCCCCCAACAACTGCAATTGTTTTTGCATCACTCAGTCTCCAAATAACCTCGCTGTTCAGCCTGTGAGCATACTAATGACCAAAACAAACAGCAATGTGAATCTTTGTTGTGGTTTGATGCTGGCCAAATGCCAGGCACCTAGGAAAGCTGCTCACTCACCCTCCCCTGCCACAGCTGGGCAGAGGAGATAGAAAAATTTAATGAAGGTTTCATGAGTTGAGATAAGGACCAGGAGAAAACACTCCAAGGCAAAACAGGCTCAGCCTAGAGGTACAAAGTGAATTTATTGCTAACAAAATCAGAAGAGGAAAATGAGAAATAAAATAAGCCCTTCAAACACCTTTTCTTCCCCCAACCCCTCCCTCCTTCCCACCGACAGCTCAGGGAGACAGGGCATGGGGGTTTTGGTCAGCTCATCACCTGAGTTTTTTCTTCTGCTGCGCAGGGAGAGGCGTCCTTCCGCTGTGAGACCTGGGGTCCCTCCCACAGGAGACAGTTCTCCGTGAACTTCTCCAGCATGGCTCCAATCTCACAAGCAGCAGTCCTCCCAAAACTGCTGTGGCGTGGGTCACTATTCCATGGGGTGCAATCCTCCAAGGACAGGCTGCTTCAGCCTGGAAGCAAGGGCTCTCTCTCTCCACCGGGACTCCCACTGGACCACAATCTCCTCCAGAAATCCACTCGCTCCGGCATGGGCACCTCCCCCATGGGCTGCGGGTGGATCTCTGCATCCCCCGTGGACCTATGGGCTGCAGGGGGACAACCTGCTTCACCACGGTCATCATCATGGTCTGTAGAGGAATCTTGGCTCCAATGCCTGGAGCACCTCCTCCCCTTTTCCCCCTCCTTCTCCACTGACCTTGGTGTTGCCGTGCTGTTTCCCTCGCATGTTCTCACCTCCTCCTCTTCCATGGCTATGAAAAAAAACCTGTGCCCCTCTTTGTTTTGATTTTCTTCTTAAATATGTTATCACAGAGGCATTACCATCATCTCCAATTGGCCCAGCCTTGGCCAGCAGCATGTCCATTTTCAGAGCCATCAGGGATTGGCTCTGCTGGACATGGTGGAAACTTCTAGCAGCTTCTCACAGAAGCCACTTCTGTGGCCCGCCGACTACCAAAAACCAGGCTGTGCAAAACCAACACAATCTTTTACATGACAGTTTTTAGTACCAACTTTTCTTTCTCGGCCTGAATTTATGACACTGGTAACACTGGTCTCAGGAAATGTCTTGTGATGCTGTATTGAATGTTGTGACACCATTGGGGAACCACCAGTTAATGTTATTAAGGAGAATCCCTGTCCTCTTCAGAAATCATACACCAGAATCGTGTGCATACACCTCCTGCATATACCCCACGGCTTTAGAGCCCTTAGACTACTACCACACCAGCCCTTGCTGCAGTGGGGCAGGGTACTGGGACAGTCATTGAGGCTCTAGACGCAACCCTGAACTTCCACTCTGTCCAGAGACAGCTCCCAGCACCACTGGTTTTGTTCTCTATTCAATAAGTCCCAATCAACAGCTACAAAACACTGCCTTGCACAGCACATGCAAATCACATTGTTTCACAATACTACTGGTGTTTTCTGAGAAACAGCTTGACACATACAGCATAATTCCTTGGAGCACAGGAGATGAACTACTGCTGTACAGAAACTCACACTGAGCACGCAGTGCACATCTGGAGTTATCAAGGGTCTGATGCCAACTTGCCTTGAGTCAATGGGGAGAGACAGTTCTGCAGCAGATGAGGTTTTGGCCTAAAGGAATAGAAATATCTGGATATCATATTGCTTGATTAGCTCACTAGATAACTTCATGTGAGACAGCTGAACAAAGTCTTAAAGAGATCATGAACATTCTAAATGCAAATCTCCCTTGAGTGTATCAGCTTTTCTTTAGGGACATTTAAGGTTTATGTGGCCGATTTAAGGGATCTTTTTGACATGGTTCTGATGTACACATTCAGTTTCCTTTACCTCTCTCTCCATACTTACTATATTTACATTTTTTGTGACAGAATTTAACAGGTAAACTGGTTCTGATTTCCCCATTGTTCATCTGGTTGCACCCTTTCAGGACATTAAAAATCCCTTAATGTATTTTCACCTGTTACACTGGCTGTTCAAAACAAAGCCAAACAAAGTATTTGCTGTGAAATTCTTAATGCTCTCTGCAGACACTGGGGACTTTCCAATCTTCTTCAAGTTTTCTGGAAGGAATACCACAGTAGTGGCTCTTTTACCCCAGACATATTTTATATTCACAGGTTTCTTTCCTTACCTTCTTTTTCCAGAGCTAAGTGCGCACCATCTCACAAGAGCCCAGCCTTGTGAATGTGCATCGGCGGCACACAGTTTAAGTTTTCTGCAAACCTCCTACACTCTTCATGACCTTTGACAGCCTCTGATGGTCTCCTCTTCTGGGGACTATATAATGTGTCTCAACTATATGCCTTGGAAAATGTCAACTAAGTGAATAAGTCTGGAGGTGAAGAAGAGGACAGGTCATGTGCCATACATTTCCTTTCCTTCTGGAGAACTGGGAAGAAAAAGAACTGCTCCCTCAGGTGTGAGTGCTTCAGAGCAGTGAGGAGGCAGCATTAGCAAAGGACACCAGGCCTTTAAGGATTCACTGCTACTTTTCTGCTCTGAGTAATTCCCTGAGAGGTCAAGGAAAGCTGTGAGGGATCCTCTGATTTATGGCTATTCACTGTGGGACCCTCCTTCTGCTGGAGCAACTGCAACTGTAGTCCTAAAGACAATAGCAGGAGAGAGACACACAGAGAAAGGTCCCTGGGAAAGCACATCACTCTCCTTCCTCCCCCTCCTTTCCAGTGGGAGGTTTGTATTTTGCTTCTGTGTCACATCAGGTGCAGGCAGCTGCTGCCCAGCACAGGCAAAACTCAAAGGGCAAGGGCAGACTGGGGTTTACATGTTCCATGTTCAGGCTTGCTAACAAAGCCACTCTGCCAATTCCATGCATTCAGGGGGCTTAAGGCAGAGGAACCCCAAAAGGGCTGTGCTCCATTGTCTCCAGATTGCGCTGCCTCTTTAAAATCAGAAACGCATGGGCAGCTTCAAGGTGCCTCCCACTGAGCAAAGGCTTTAGATGCAGGCACAGAGGCAGCGGAGCCATCCTCCCCTGAGCACAGGGCAAACCTGAGTGGAAGAGAAATGAGCGCTCAGCAGAGTCCTTGGGCTACTTCCAGTGATCCTTTCTCTCCTCCGGTAACAGCAGCACATGTGCAGAGGAGAAACCTGGCGGCTCTCCACAGGGTGCCTGACACCTCCAAGAAGATGAAAGCAACTGCAGGTTCGCTTTGCCGATAGTGTTATGTCATTTGTGTATGGTTGTGTTGTCTGTATTTATTTTACAGCTCTCTTGGTATTTAGCAGTAAAATCTGACGCAGATAACTGCCCCTTGCTTTGGCAAACAGACTTTGCATCCAAGTGTTTATTTAGCACTTCTCTTAAATGAATGTTTACCTTTCCAGGCAGCTGTGGAGATGTCTCCTAAAGCAGTCCCTTGTCAGAACTGTTTAGTTTCAGGCTTTGGCTTTCTGTTATTCTGTTCTGCAATGCTCAGTTTGAAAAACAACGTGGTGCCCAAAGTTGTAAAACAGAGTTTCTGTCAGATATTTGTTAAGCGTCAGTACATCATGGTCTGAGGGTGGTTCCAGGGAAAGAAGGGAGCAACAGCTCCACTACGCAGATTATCCTTTGTAGCCACGACTGGCTATTGTTCAATAGCGTTTGACACCCTGAGGACTTACTGCTGGAGGGCAGAAAAAGCAGTAATGCTCCCGGATCCTCTGCTGGGATGAGGTGAGACTGTCCTGACAGCCAGGAGTCTAGTGTGAAGATTCCTGGATAGACCACGGGAAGATGCAAGAAGATGCCCTCTCAGCATTTTGATACAGAGAGGCAAAAATAAGGAATAGATGAGATTTTTTCCCCCTCTGTGTGGGAAAAAATTAATAATTTTTTTTAATATTTGGTACAACTGGCAGTACAAAGAGGGGAGCCTGCTCCTCCCCAGCATCAAAAATTCAAGGCACTCTGTCTTGCTTATGGAAGATTTTCCCTTTCACCTTAAGAGCCTGTCTGTGGAAACACTTTCCATGTGAATGGCAGATTTGCCTTCACAGCTAAGCTCTACAAGCTTGTTCATGGGACAAAATTCTTGTCTGTGCAAATTGGCAGAGCTTCGCTTGTTTGACAGAAGTGATAACGGATTATGTCGGCAAAAATTTTGTCCTGTATTTTATTAGCGGCTGCCAAAAGTGAAGTGCTGGCTTTAGTATTTTCTTGGGTCTTTGCAACTCTTACTTCATTAAGAAATGTATTTAGAAGCAAGGACATCAGTTCTCTTTTCATTCTCCTCTACCATATCACTCTGAAACAACCAGAATAAAGCACAAACTTTGTCCAAAAGGCACATCAGATGTTTTACAGCACACTGAGTTGTCATTTTAGTGTCTTTTACCTTGCACAATGATGACAGCACCATGGGCTTGCAGGGCAGTGGAGGTTTAAACAAGATTTTACATTCCTCCTTTATTGTCATTTCACTGCCTGATGAAAATTTCATTGTTGGTAAATAAAACTGCTGCTGTAACAACCAGTGTGTGAAGCAACTCAAGGCATTTATTTTGTGAGAACAGAAGCATCCCTTCACAGGGTATTTCTTCCGTCGTGCATACGAAGCAACAGAGCTGTGGGGCAATAAGGTGGCTATTGCTTTCCTTCAAGATGAGTACTTTTGCTGTCATTTCCTTTCAAGAAACATTTTCCTCTTTTTGTTCCTACAGAAGGAGATAAGTGAGGCTGTTGTCCTATAATCTTCTGGGGACAAAGACAAGGTTACTCATTCCTCAAAAGGAAGTTTCGGTGAGGTCTCTCGCCTGCCACTCTCTACCCTGCCACACTGCACTATTCTAACACAACACGGAGGGCCAGCCAAGCTACACATGCCAAAAGAAGACAGAGATGGCCACAGAGCAAACTGAACGCAACCTAAATGCCACTGCCCGCCTCAACTTTGCTGCAATCTACAACCTTCATGATGGGGATTTCACCTCTTTGCGAAACTTCTCTTTCCCTTTCAATTTCACTTACAGCGATTATGACCTGCCACTAGACAGTGAAGATGACATGACCAAAACCCGCACCTTCTTCACAGCCAAGATTGTGATCGGGGTTGCTCTGGTTGGCATCATGCTGGTCTGTGGCATCGGCAACTTCATTTTCATTGCTGCTCTTGCCCGGTACAAGAAGCTGCGAAACCTCACCAACCTACTGATTGCCAACCTGGCCATCTCAGACTTCATCGTGGCCATCGTGTGCTGCCCCTTTGAGATGGACTACTATGTGGTGCGGCAGCTGTCCTGGGAGCATGGCCATGTCCTCTGTGCCTCAGTCAACTACCTACGAACTGTCTCCCTCTACGTTTCGACCAATGCTCTCCTGGCTATAGCTGTTGACAGGTAAGTGGGATGCTATGACTGCACAAAGATGTGGCCACAGCTTCCGAGGTTCTAAATCATGTCCTCAAGTGCCACATCTACACTTTTTGTGAACTATTCTCTGGGCAGCTTGTCTTCTAGTGAAGAAATTTTTCCCAGTTGTGCTGGAGTCCTGAGAGACTGCCTGCCTCTTACTCCAGGAACTTTAACAAATTTAATTGTATCCTTTCTCATGACTCTTCTCGCAGCCTCGTGCACCATGTACTCTGACAGAGCAAGGCACTGAGGATCTGCCTTGTGCTGACGTAAGGCTGACATGACTGACTCCCAGAAAGCCGGAGACCTGCTCAGTAAACTCTTTACAGAAAGGCCGTCATCACAAGCCCTCTTTCATGTACAAAAACAATACACATCTCTGTAGACCCTTTGCATATCTATATATGTGATTCCCACCCCTCCTTCCTCTTCTTTCCCCCAATTTCTCTCATGTGCCATTTCAAACTTTACTATAGTGTTGCACAGTTTTCAGTCTCTGATGCAGAAGTCAGCTCAGGAGTAGTTAACCCTGCTGAAGACTGTACAGATACAGCTTGTGTGTGGCTGATTCAGCTGTTCCTGACGTCACCAGAAGTCCGTGAAAAGACTCTGGAGAAGTTCAGAGATGTTTTGCCTGGTGCGGGCAAGGGGCCAATCAGTTCCTATGAAACAAATCCTTAACAAGCACCTAACAGAATTTCCTTTCAACAGCAGCTGAGGACTTGGGTTAAAGCTTCTAAATACTACCACGTATGCATTACCATTTTTAATCAGTTTTTCAGCTTCTACAAAGTTTTCTTGGAAAGTTCTGCAAATGCATCCCAGGTTGATGAAGTAACATGGGTCATGGCGCCCTTATGTCTGCTAAGAAATCAGCTTTATAGCATATCTTCCCACGTATCTTTAAAAACAAGCCTGGCAAAGATTAATCACTGAGGCTTGTTGTAAGAACACACTTATAGTTTCATTGCTTTTCTTTTTTCTTGCAAGCTTTTAACTTGGTAAAGACAGAAACCTCATTGTTTAACAATCACCTATTCCATGTTCGTTATGTTGTGTGGATTGTTGACTTGTGTCTCTAAACAGAACAGGCTTCTAACAAAAGTCTTCCCATATTTAGATCATTTAAAAAGAATCAGCCATGTAAAGCAGGCAAGTCTGTCCCACGTTACAGGATTTCCTTTATGGAGGGCTCTCCTTCTTCTTCCTTCATGTTTATTCACATAAAAAAATAGCCATTTCACAATTTTAAGGCCACACCTACCCTAGAAAAAATACAGTATCTGAAGAGGAAGAGCATGTGATAAGGGTCCAATGTCCATAATACAAATATTTAGCTGGGTCCCCTGGACTGAACACCCATGGGCACTTGATGTGTTTTATGTACACCTTTGGAGCCCATATTCCAGGACAGTTTCATCTGAATTCAGTTCACCAACTGCAGGACCACTCCAAGGTAACAACCCACGTGTGGTAAGCAATGACAATCAGGAAATCCACCACAAAAGCTCCCTCCTGACTCTCTTGGACAGATTGATCCCATCCAGCCAAATGTTCTGCTGAGCAAATATGCACATTTATGAATACATACACATACATTATACCACAACGTGCTTCCCCAGGACCGAATCTAAAAATGTTCACTTATCTGCTCCACAATGAGGCTGACTCATTCTACTGTCCCCTGACATTTACTCTACACTATTAAGAGCCATGAACAATTTATCTGCTTCCAAGATCTGGCTGATGAAAAGCACTGCTGACTTTCCATTTTACTTTAGAATGAATATCTCTTATGAATGCTATTCTATGTATTGAATATATAGAGATGGAATAGACTCCGAAGGAATGAGAAATTCCACTTTTTAAAACAATCCTTTAGGTTAAATATGGTTGTACTAGGACCTCTGATAAAAATCTCCTCCTAGCAGGAATACCACAACCTTGCAGCTTTATAGTCCTAAGCAGTACAAATACCTAACTCGAGTTTTCTGCTTTGCCATATTACTTAATACTAAGTAATATAATGACTAAGTAAAATAATGACTAAGCAATAGTCACCTCCAGAATACACACAGAAAAGGGTTGTATGGGCAGAAAATAGATACACACTCCTCTAGTGTGTGTATCTATAAAATAGATACACGTTCTGTTGGTGGCTTAAAATCATGTTCACCTGTAACCATACATTAGCATCATCTTCAGGTCTTTGCACCCCATGGAACAATCACAGAAATAAGAAAACCACTGTGATGTATATCTGACCTCTTAATAAAAAGAGTTATTTAAGTAGCTCTCTGCCTAGGGAAAACATTTTCCTGCTTCTACATGTTTGTCTTTTCTTTCCTAGACCTGACTAGATGTGTAATACTGCAGTTTTCAAACTCCTGCTCCTGTTAAAAAGGAGAAGTTGTGATACAAAATTTTAACTAACTCAGCTCCAGGCTGCTGCATCACAAAGTGGTCTTACAGATGATTATGTCCTTACAGACAAATAAGTTCAGGCTCTTCCTTCAGGAATGACAGCAATTTCCTCCTGCCCAATTCTGTTTGCTTGTATTTTGAAGTGTGTTCTTGACTAACAGTGTTTTCAGACTTCCTTTTGAATGTACTTTTCTGTTCTAGGTATCTGGCCATTGTTCACCCACTGAAACCACGCATGAATTATCAAACAGCAACCTTCCTCATTGCCTTGGTCTGGATCATCTCCATACTTGTAGCTATTCCATCTGCATACTTTGCTACTGAAACTGTGTTATTTAAAATGAAAAACCAGAAGAAAATTTTCTGTGGCCAAATTTGGCCAGTTGACCAGCAGATGTACTATAAATCATACTTCCTCTTCATCTTTGGCATTGAATTTGTAGCACCTGTGATTACCATGACCTTGTGCTATGCCAGGATCTCTCAGGAGCTTTGGTTTAAAACCGTCCCAGGATTTCAGACGGAACAAATCAGAAAGAGGCTTCGGTGCAGAAGGAAAACTGTTATGATACTGATGTGCATCCTGACTGCCTATGTTCTCTGCTGGGCACCTTTCTATGGCTTCACAATTGTCCGGGACTTCTTCCCCACCATCTTTGTGAAAGAGAAGCATTATCTTACTGCCTTTTACATAGTTGAGTGCATCGCCATGAGTAACAGCATGATAAACACCATGTGTTTTGTAACCGTGAAAAACAACACAATGAAGTACTTCAAGAAGACCATGCTGCTCAGATGGAGGTCAGCATATAAGGGAAGCAAATCTAGCACAGATTTGGACCTGAGAACAAGTGCAATGCCAATCACAGAGGAAGTAGACTGCATAAAACTACAATAAATTTTCTGCAATTCTAATCTCACCTTTTTTGGAGATGGGGTAAAGAGGAAATAATACCTTCTCAGAGGCTTCTCCCTTGTCTGTGGGAATACCCACCACTGGTGAGAGCCCTTAAGAAGCAGCCTACTTTGCATTCCCACCAAAACTCTTCTCACTGGTCTGCTAGATAGTACCCCAACTTGAACTGATGCTGTGCTTCAGTTCACACAGCTGTAAATTTGGGATGTAGATGCTCATTTTAGAGTTGTTTAAGAAGAACAAAGAAGTCTATGAATGCATTAGAGCATATTTCAATGATGGAAAAGTTGAGTGCTGATCCTAGCAGTGATGCTTCCTTGTTTCTTAAGAGAAACCTCTTAACCCCTTTGAGCTTATGACTTGCACCTTTAAACTATTTGGTGTCCTTTTCTTTCTGCTCAGAAGAGAAAGGATGGCAAAAAAGCCCATTTTTCTTCCTGTCACTCTTTAACCTCTCAGTTTACCCCTCATGAAGAAGCTTCTTTAAGTCTACAGACCACCAGCTTTCTATTGTCCAATGCGCAGCATGCTCTTATGAAAGGCACATGCTCTGAAAGCTAAAATCTTCTTCATGGTCTAATGAAAACCTCAAGTCTCTTTCTGTGACGCCTTGTTTAAGAATGCTTTACCAATATTCCACTCTTTAATTTGATGGACAGTGTTACTCTGTTATGTATTTGGAAATGCCACAGATACATATGAAAGGGACCTCTTCCCTCACCTCCAGGCACCCTGTGGCCAGCTTCTGCTGCCTTGACATGCTGAGCTCATCACAGAATCAATGGCAAAACTGTAGAAGTTGGGAATAACATCTCCACATTGTCTAGCCCACTCCTCTGCATACATTGCCCAGGATTGTGTCCAACTGGGCTTTGACTGACTCCAGGGAATGCTGACAGTCTCCCTGGATCACCAGTGTCTGTGTTCAACAGCTCGCACACAGTGAAAAAGTGGTTTCTTATGTTCAGATGGAATTTCATGGGTTTTAGCTTGTTTGTCCGTGGGATCCATATAAAACTACACCATGGTGGTGAGAAAAAAGCATCCAGATATCTTACCAAGTCTGTGTGCACCTTCACGATAAAGGACAAACGAGGCTAGAATAGCAAGGAGATCCTGAGGTGATCCATCTTTCTGGGACCAAGACAGGCTCAGGCTTCAGTGAGCCAGCCTCTGGTTGAGTTGCTTATTTTCTGCTCAGACATGAGGCAGCACCTCTAGATGAATTCTGCATTTTCTTCCACAGTGCTTCTTTTACTGTTCTGATTTAGTGCAACGCCAGTTTGGATGTTTCTTAACTGATAATTGGGGACAAAGCAGGTGACAGTAACAGTAATACCTACTCATTTCAACTACACACATCATGAACTTCTGTGTATGAAAATCAAGTCTTTTCTATTGTGATGACAAATGCTTCCTGTATGTGGTTGTGTCTACTTTTGGAGTAAATGGTTTTGGTAAATAACTTGTCTATTTGTGAATTTAAAGTGAGCAGTAAATCCTGCCAATAAACAGTAAACGTGGCCTCAGTATCAGCATTCTAAATTATTTTTTGTCTTTTTCCCTTAGCCATCATGTTCTTACCCAGTTGAGTAATGTGAATGATCCCATTCCTGCTGAAGAAAACTGGACCAAATAAATTCAAGGGCAAAAGGATATTGAAATCCATTATCATGCTCATAACCTCTCATCATTAGCTGCTCTTAAATGTATGTTGGAGGGTATTCCATCATTTGCTGTTAGGCAAAACAATTACTGAAATCATCCTTCAAAATGTCACTTTGAACAGGGGTAAGTACTAAATCCATTTGTTTTCCAGCCTGCCACAGAAATTTAAAAAATCAGAGAATGGAAGTATTTCACCATCAAAAAGCTTAATTTTGTAATCTTGCCTGAAATTTTATGGTTCTTTCTGAAATCATAGTCCCATATTTATCTCCTGAAACCTGCCGTAGTTGTTGGGGATTAACTAGCAANTCACAGAATCAATGGCAAAACTGTAGAAGTTGGGAATAACATCTCCACATTGTCTAGCCCACTCCTCTGCATACATTGCCCAGGATTGTGTCCAACTGGGCTTTGACTGACTCCAGGGAATGCTGACAGTCTCCCTGGATCACCAGTGTCTGTGTTCAACAGCTCGCACACAGTGAAAAAGTGGTTTCTTATGTTCAGATGGAATTTCATGGGTTTTAGCTTGTTTGTCCGTGGGATCCATATAAAACTACACCATGGTGGTGAGAAAAAAGCATCCAGATATCTTACCAAGTCTGTGTGCACCTTCACGATAAAGGACAAACGAGGCTAGAATAGCAAGGAGATCCTGAGGTGATCCATCTTTCTGGGACCAAGACAGGCTCAGGCTTCAGTGAGCCAGCCTCTGGTTGAGTTGCTTATTTTCTGCTCAGACATGAGGCAGCAACTCTAGATGAATTCTGCATTTTCTTCCACAGTGCTTCTTTTACTGTTCTGATTTAGTGCAACGCCAGTTTGGATGTTTCTTAACTGATAATTGGGGACAAAGCAGGTGACAGTAACAGTAATACCTACTCATTTCAACTACACACATCATGAACTTCTGTGTATGAAAATCAAGTCTTTTCTATTGTGATGACAAATGCTTCCTGTATGTGGTTGTGTCTACTTTTGGAGTAAATGGTTTTGGTAAATAACTTGTCTATTTGTGAATTTAAAGTGAGCAGTAAATCCTGCCAATAAACAGTAAACGTGGCCTCAGTATCAGCATTCTAAATTATTTTTTGTCTTTTTCCCTTAGCCATCATGTTCTTACCCAGTTGAGTAATGTGAATGATCCCATTCCTGCTGAAGAAAACTGGACCAAATAAATTCAAGGGCAAAAGGATATTGAAATCCATTATCATGCTCATAACCTCTCATCATTAGCTGCTCTTAAATGTATGTTGGAGGGTATTCCATCATTTGCTGTTAGGCAAAACAATTACTGAAATCATCCTTCAAAATGTCACTTTGAACAGGGGTAAGTACTAAATCCATTTGTTTTCCAGCCTGCCACAGAAATTTAAAAAATCAGAGAATGGAAGTATTTCACCATCAAAAAGCTTAATTTTGTAATCTTGCCTGAAATTTTATGGTTCTTTCTGAAATCATAGTCCCATATTTATCTCCTGAAACCTGCCGTAGTTGTTGGGGATTAACTAGCAATACTACCCGTTATTAGAGTGTGTTGATACTCCTTCCACCTGTTTTCCCTCCATGGTTTTGGTGCAACAAAGTCAACTGACAATTTCCACACTAGGGAAATCCATCTAAGGGTGAGTTAATAAAAAACCTTCAACCTCCACCTAGAAATACAGTACTAAACAAAATCGGGGGAAAGAGTTGCTTTAAAACTCTGGAAATCACTCCTGAGAGCTTCAAGAGAGCTCTTCTAGTCTGACCTGACCACTGTTCTCACTCCTGTGCCTGCCAAGAGTATCAAAGCAGCATCCTCCACAGCCCCTGCTGAGTTTAGGTTTTGGGATTGCTGTATTTTTGATATTTTGAGGTCTTCCTAGCAGCAAAGCAGTGTTGCTGCCTGAACCTCTGGATAGGGCAGAAGTCATGCTTTGCCCTCAACTGCATTTTTTATGAGCAGCATCCACAGAGACAGGGGGGATTCCCACTGAGGAAGAGTGACAGTTCTGTTCCCTGATCCAAGCATGAAGCAGTCACATTACCCTTAGCCTGTGTCTGCACCAACTCCAAACAGCCCAAAACAGGGCACTTTCATAGACAGTCTTTGCTCCCAAACTGAGCTCCAGGAAGCAGAGGCCCAGGGCTTTGCATAGGGACCTAAAGTCACTTAAAAATTACTGTGAATACTCGCAAAGTGTGCAGGCAGTGGAAACAGGCTGTAACCCAAGCAGCTTCCTCATGCAAGGGGGAGCAGGCAGGGCACAGTCTGAGGGAGAGGACCAGACCCCACATTCCCTAAGTGAGCTGTGCAGGGAAGAAAAGAACAGAAAGACTTTTTTGAACCCACACAACTTAGTAAAGGACAATATTTAGAGAGGGAATTGAATACAGACTGCACCTACCTGGAGCTCTGCTTGCAAGAGCCACACGTAAACAGAGAAAGATAAGCACAAGCTGGCAAGAAGGTAGCACCTGTCTCAGAGGAGAATCAGGTCTTTCCAGCACAAGTCCTGCCTACTGGAAGGCAGGAAGAACTGCAGGAAGAACTCCAGCAAGACCTCTATGGCCACCAGCTGCCTACAATTAGCTCTAGGGAACAGCTGCACTGAGGGCTCCATCATGCAAGAATTGTGGGATGTGTCATGGATGAGGAATGGGTGGGAGTGAGGCATCCTCCTGAGAGCCTTTGGCAGCATTTAGATAACCATGCAGTGAATCAACCAGATGCCACCATGTCTCAGTTGTAGCTAGCTCCAATTTTTACCGCCAAATGCAAAACTGTGGTGCTACCACACCAGATCACTGCTCAGCTGACCTGTAGCACAGCTCCAAAACCATAGGCTAACTTCCGTCTACAGCAGCTTCTCTAGGGATAACTTGAGGGTAAAATCTAGTCTCTGCTCCTTCACACTGAAAAACATAAACCCAGGTGCACTTGGAAGCTAAAATGGTGACCCCAAACGGCTAAGAGAGCACTAAGAGAACACTAAGAGAAGAAGCAGCAGCTATTCTCAGCAACCGGCACTGAGAAAACAAAGGCTGTGTCATTAAATCAATTGTCTCTCTACAAAAGGGGGATGACCTGCGAGATTCCAGGCCAGTGTACATCAAAGTAGCCTGCACATTTCCCTGAAGACTGACTGACTCATATAGGAGCCAAGCCTTTGCTGTGATCCTTCTCTGAGCCTCTCTTGTGGCAACAGCACCCTCCAGCTGCTGCCTCCGCAGCGCAGCATCACCGAAAACCTCATCAGCTCATGTCAAACACCTTGGGAATAACGTCATGCAGGTATTCCCAGGATTTCCATGACTCCAACAAGCAGCAACAGATGCTTCCGCTTTTGACAGCTGGGTACCTAGGCACTTATCCAATGCTTGTAGTGTCTGTATTCTCCCTCTCCCTGTGCTGGCAGAGCTGTGACACACATTGGGTGCTTGGGCCGTCCCCCTTCCAAATACTCTGTACCACCTGTGTGGAAAAACACACACCATCGAGCAGAAAAAAGCAGAATTGAGGGAAGATGGACACTGTCCCTCAGATTCAGAGAGATCTCTCATATACTCTATTAGGATCCTGTCTTACAGGTTCCACCATAACGTACATTGCCAGGAAAAGCCCTAAAACACAGAATCACAGACTCAGTTAGTTTGGAAAAGACCTCCGAGATCCTTGAGCCCAGCCTTCGGCCAAACACCACCATAGCAACTAGACCATGGCACTGAGTGCCAATCTTCCCTTAAACACCTCCAGAGACGGTGACTCCACTACTTTCATTCCAATGCCTAACCATCCTTTCTGTGAAGGAAATTCCTCCTAATGTCCAACCTGAACCTCCCCTGGCGCAGCTTAAGACTATGTCCTTTTGTCCTGTTCTTGGGAGAAGAGACTAACCCCCACCTGCCTACAACCTCCTTTCAGGCAGTTGTAGTCACTCCTGAGCCCCATCTTCTCCAGACTAAACACAACCAGCTCCCTCAGCTGTTCCTCAAAACCACTAATGAGGCAGGAATTCCTGCAGCTTCAAAAGTGACCTTCATAACAGCAACCAGAACAAAAGGATGTGGAACAAATCCCAGTATAAAACCCACCAAATAATAACAGATACTAAGAAACATCCCTGAGCACAAAGTTGCTCAAAGCATAAAGTCACCTTTTTTGAAACCAAGACTAAGTGTTTTTTTCTTCTGCCACTAAGATAGTAACATTTCCTGGAAAAAGGCATCCCTGAGTTAAAAAGGAACATAAAAACTCCATGAAAACTCCTTTTATCTGCTCATCTACCTATTCCAGAGGAAAAAAGGTGGAAGCTAACACATGTAAAGCAATCACAGGAAGCAAGTTGAGGCAAAGCAATAGAATCCGGGCACATAGCACTCTGAAAGAGCCAGGGGTGATGACTGCTCCCCTGTGCCCCAGAGGAAAGCGGCATCTCCGTTTGCCAACACCTCAGCATGTGAGGCCGGCTCCCCCTCCTCCTCTTCCTCCAGAGAGCGCCGCTCCAGCCCGTGGCAGCTGCATGCACCTGCTTGTGGAGGAGTCTCCTGGGCAGGGCTCGCTGAGGCAGTTCCTCTTTGACACAGCCCAGCTCCAGCCAGGTCTGGGCTCTCCTGCCTCGTGGCCATGAGAGCAGCTTCCCCTGAGGCCAGCAGCTTCCTTCACAGGGCAACCTCCCTGCCCAAGACAGCTCCAGCATGGCATGAGCAGGAGGTTTCAGGGCTGCTGAGAGAGCTTACCCTGCACACAGCTCAATGGAGCAGCAGCAATGCCCAGGCAATGCTTGGTTTGATTCCCCCTTGGCAGTTTTTCCTGTAAGAGGAGCCTCTTCACAACAAGACAAGCATACAAGCTTGAGTCAAAAACCAGGGTGTTGCAGAGGGCACATCCACAAAGTCCTCCTGAAAAGTCTGTAAAACCAGCTGGAGCATATTTGGATGCCCAGGTGAAGCCACACAAGAATGCTTCGCCTGCTGAACTTCAGGGCTTTAACCAAAAAAAGTGCCAAATTCCCAGCGCTCCGGTCATCTGTCTCAAAATATAGTCAAACGTTTTAACTCGCTTTTCAGGAAGCTCAGGGGAATGATGAGCGCACTTGAAGCCAAGATCTTCCAACAGTGTCTTTAGAAATCACACACACAGTTGCAGCTTTTCCCACTGTATGTTACAAGTTTAATTGTGCAAAAATACAGTCACCAAGAGTTCAGCTTTGCTGAGAACTGGACACAGTTCCAGTGATGTACATAGAAAGAGGTACTGTTGTAATTAGAGCAAAAAAACACTATAACTGTTGAGCCAACCAAGTGGTTCAATACACTGAGATCCTGTTCCCAAGTGATTTAGACAACCTGTATTTAACTACTGTACCCCAAGAAAACCAACAAAACAACACCTAAAAGGAAAGTTGGGAGGAGAATAATGAAGTTTGAAACTGCACTAACTCAACAATAAAAGTGGCTTAGACTTCCCTAATGCCAATATTTTTTTAAAGCACAGGAAAATGAAGTTTTAAAAACCTTTAAAATTGTATTTCAAAAGATGAGACATCAATGCGTTGCAAAAAAAAAGAAAAAAAGAGAGAAAATTTTTAGAGCTCTATCCTCTGGGTCCACATCTTAATAAAAGAAACACCACACCAGCCCCAGAATAATACATATGGACAAGAAAGGCATTGCAGAATCCCCTCACCCACATTAATATCTTCCTGTAGTGCCTACATCATGGAGAAATTTTCAAACAATTACTCTCCTTTGTGCAACCATGTCTTAACACAACTACACTAGACATTCATAAGGCTGTTCTGAGCAGCTATTTTTTGATCCTAACAAATCTACATGTTTCTTGCACAAGTGTCTCTACATCTTCATTATCCTTTTCTTCTGAACTTGGTTCCCAGTCCGAGTCTTCATCAGTAGGTTCGCACTCCTCCTCCTCCTCCTCATCTATAAGGCTGTCATTAAGGTCATACTCATTGGCTTCACCGTCATTGACACCACCTTTCTCCACAGCCCTTTCTCCTGTAGGGACAAAAAAGTCATGTATTCATGAATACTAATGCAGAGCTCTAGATCCCTCCCAGAGCCCACATAGTTAAGCCTCTCTCCTCAAGAGGAGAAAGAATCACCTAAACAACATAACAATCTTCCAGTTATAGCAATAGCTAGAGGCTACTTTGACCCTAGATTTTCTGCCTCCATCCATCCATCCATCCATCCATCCATCCATCCATCCATCCATCCATCCATATTCTTAGTCTTTGGAAGCTGATATGACTTTTAATTCCTACTCACTTCTTTCCTGAGCTTCACATTAGAGAGGAAATCTAGATCACTCATCTTCTATGTTCTCCACTTGCATTCATGCTGGATAGTCTGTGTTTCCCTTCTGAAGGTCGTTTCCACTGCATTTTGGCAGATGTGTAAGCCTTGCTCTCAGCATCTGTGATACATCTCTTTTCTTATATGCCCAAATTCCTAACTAGCCATGGCCTGTTAATATTCCAGTCATGTCTTAATTCTGTCCTTAAGTCACATCTCTGAGTAAAATCATGTTCATTCCTCTTCCTCCTACCCTTCCATTTTTGCATTCTTACCTTATCTAGAAATAACCACTCAATTATATCAATTTAGATAACTTATCTGTTGAGCAATTGTCTCCAGCTTTCATATGAAACTATGAATATGTATTTTTTCTTTAGCTACAGACCACAGTCCAAATCCTAACTCTATATTAACCATAAGCATATATCAGCATATATCTATAGATCTATTTTGAAGATTTCTTTAGGAAATTCCCAGCCACTCCTTGGTGATCTCAAGGAAGGCAAGCCAGGTCCCACTCCCACTCAAAATGCAGCAATTCCACACCCTGCTGCCTTACTCTGGCCACTGAAAGTGAAGACAGCACAGCATGAGACTTTCAGACTGCTCTTTAAAGCTCACTTTTCATTTTAGAAAGCATAGGAAGCTTCACATTTGGAAAATGAGACACAAAAGAATCCTGTAAGCAGACCTAAGCATATTTAAAACTTGAGTCTATGTGCCCACAACATACGGAAACTTCTATGCTTCATCCTAACAAGCCCTGAAACATCAATACCTCACTGTAAGTGTAAGAAAGTTCATCAGCACATGCAGAGATTATCACCTGAAAGTTATTTAAAGGTCAATACAACGCAGAGGCAATATCTCCATGTTGCAGAAGCAGCTCCTCCTGCAACAAATAAGGAGCAAATCACTCCTTATAGGGCAACCTTAACTAGCTGTGTATGAAATACTGGATTCTTTCATCCTATTATGGCCCCTGTGTAAGGAGTGAAGATGGAAGATACCGTTCCACCATATGTGTCTCTCCTTAAAATATGTTTTCTTTCCTGTCTGCTTCTAGGGAAATACAGGTATGATTATCCAGGAAGACGCACAAATTCAACTGATGCACTATTACTTGTAAGAAAACAAGAAGGACTTTACTAAAATAATGACTGCTTTCTCCTCAGCTAAGTATTATCAAGCATCTCCAGCACTATTAAATGCCAGAAGGGCCACAGCAGACCAACTGTGTTGCAGGTTGATGTACCCACTCATAACTTTAGAATACACTCACCATTGCTTGAAGTTTGATGTTGTGTTCCTCTTCCAGTTACTAAAAAAAGGGAAGTTGTCAGTCAGGATAGAGTGAACTCTGCCATAAGGATTATTCTTAGAGCTGCTACAACAGAAAACTGACCTATTAAACAAATGCTGCAATGGTTTTGCTGTACTTACAGGTATAAAAGCTACTCTGCTGCCCCAAAAATACCATGTTTATCTTGAATCGTTCCCAAGAGATTACCCAGATAAACTGTTCTTAAAATTACTGCCCCTGCCATCTGTAGACAAATGTCATCAGTTCTGATTGGGAGTTTTTAAGCAGGAAACTGGAATATATTAGGGCATTTAAATATTTTACACTACTGTTCCATAAATGCTATTCCTTCTTAATAATGTCATAGCCCTGAATCTTCAAAGTAAAATGCATTATCATGACATTTCCATAACTGTTCTGCTCTAAACTACTGTTTGGTGCATTGGGATTTCATGTCGAAAAACTTCAAATCCAATAATCAAGAAAAAGCACCCCCAAAAAATAAAAACAAGAATTATCTCTTTAAATTCTTTAAAAACAGATAAAATGCAAACAGCACATTCCCCCATATTTTTCACCAAGTCAAGTTACTGGAATATAAAAAGACTACAAAATGTTAGAATTCGGAATGCAAATTCAGTTTCCGTTATATTCTCTCCAGGCCTCAAGAGAACATATATGCAAAAATTAGTTCCCACATGAAGAAAACCACTGGTAAAAAAAAAAAAAAAAAACAGCACAAAAAGATGACAGACATGGTTGCATTATTTTGTTTAGAGCATCAAAATACTTTAACATTACATCTTACCTGAGAATTTCTGATTTTAAAAAATCCCAGAAAAAAATTAATCCCAATACAGAGGAAGCTACAAATGAAACATTATTCCCCTAAAGAAGATTAAAGCATTTTATTGAGTTGGACTTGATGATCCTTGTGGGTCCCTTCCAATTCAGAATTTTCTGTGATTCTGTAATAGTGAACAAATAGGCCCACCTGGAGGTGCACTGTGCTTGTATTCCAGCTTGTGCTGAGGGTTCTTCCTGCAAAGAAGAAAACAGTAAAAGCTTGATTCATCACCTTGTTGCCACATTTAAAGAGTGCAGAATTCCCTGGTATTTTATGGATAATTTTCAAGGCACAGCATTTAGATCAGTCAAGTAATAGGTAACAGATATGGACAACAAAATTAACAGAAAACCCTTTCAAATTTTATCTGTTGCTTCATCAAAAGAATGATCAGTTTTTCGAGGGTGCCTCCTTTCCTCTATCCCCAAAGAATGAAACACAGATTAGGAATGAGCAACTCATACAACACCGAGGTTGTCTTATCTGGAAAGAGAGACAGTTTGGGGTTTAGATAAAGCATCCGTTGTACTCCTGAAAAGTATGTTGGCAACTTCATTAGTGATATAAGCCTATATTGCTCAGCCTGAGATGGGAAATTCATCTCATAGGTGTTTTTAAGAGAACCACTTTTTCTGCATTAGCTGAATATCACCAAGGCTTTTTCTTAAGAGCTGTCCTCATTTTGTTACATTTCATGGAGACAATGTTCTTTAGGACAACCACACTTCCCAGAAGAAAATGCTTCTGTGCCGAAACAATCTTTAACAGCAGCCACCAGTTTCAGTATGCTCCCACAGAAATGCTATTGCCTCAAAATATATCTTTTTGTTAATTTTGATAATTTTACAGTCTGCTAAATATGTAAAACCTACATACGGAAAAACAAATGGAATACAGCAATATTTTGAAGAAAATCTACAGTGCTTAGAAGAAAGAGCGGTCAGCCATAAACTGGATTTTATTGCTGTTACCTCAGTTATGCTTTGTAACAAATCAAATGCTGATTAAAATAGTTTTTTTACAAAATCCCAACAAATACATTATCAAAATTTAAACTAAAAGTTACAGATCAAGAACAACATGTAACAATAAATTGTTTATATAAAACAACAATTCACTGAATGTTGAAAAGACATACAGTGTTGATCTCCAGGTCATTGAATAGGTTCATTGAATAGTCAAGTTTTCATCTCTGACAGCTGATATCATTAACAAAAGAGTTATTTTTACTGTTGCAATGTTAAAAATATGCACAGACTTGGGTGCTTTAAGGGTAGCAGTCTGACTGCAGTAAATTTCAGAAGGTTACAGTCAAAGTTAACATCAAGAATTAGCTGTTATTCTATTGTCATTCTGCAACTGCAGAGGAAAACATTCTTAACTTGTAAACAAGAAAAGCCACTTTGCACAGTGTTTGTCACCTATAACAAGCTGTTCCGTATGGACACTCAGGCCGGTTGTCATTGTCATCCTGAGCCATCATCTCCATGTCATGATAGTCATCATCATTAGGATGACTGAACTGCTGGAAGTGAATGGGATTCTTCCTGCAAGAGACAAATATACACCGAAAGTGACCGTTCCATTTCAACACAAGAAGTGGACATATAAAATGTGTTACTGAATCATTGACAGCTCATTTTTCTGTGGTTACATGAAGAGGAGCTTTTAATGTTTAACTTGATGCAGAATGTATGACCTACTTTCAGGATAACAGAAGAAATTTTGTCTTAGCATCTGCTACAACAGAGGTTAAACCAGGAATTTTTGTATTTCACATCAGCTTTAAGTTTCCAACCTCCAACATGTACCCAATAGGTTTTATTTGAAATGACAAATTAGCATGCTGACATGAAGTTGTACCATAAGACAACTACTCATTAACAACTCCATGTGTAGCTGAGTCACACCAGTGTTAGTAAGGACAGCACATGACCATCACCCACAACTTCTTGCTCTACAACACTTGAATACGAGGTGAACAAGTAGGGAACACAAATTTATGCATCACTGAAAGAACATTTCTACCACTTCTAGGCAGGAGTTTTGTACACACACCACTCAAGACTAGGCAGTCATAAACATCACTTAAATAAGACTTTTCTTCTTTCTAGAACTGTTATAAGTGGAGTTAAAAAGAATACAGAAAAACAAGTTCTGACTTCAGGAGAAATTTGTGTGACAGATCAGAATATGCTATGAAAAATTACATCAGTATTAACATACTGGTAGCAAAAGCAAATCTACTCTTTCCCTATCATTTCTTAGAGACTTTTTTCCCAAGCATAATATTAAAAAGCAAGAAATGTGAGATTTTTTAATAAATTATTTTCCAAAAGACATCTGCAAAATACTTTAGTGATTACCACAATTATTCCCAGAGTACATAACCTCTAGTATCTTTGTGCATATTATAAAAGTGAGCTGCCTGCCTCAAGCAGGAGGAATGACAATTTTCAGCTATGGAGTACTTATTGCTTTAACTTACACTTGCTACAGCTGCGTTTAGAAGCAAGCATGGAACACGCCAGGGACGTGTGCAGCCACCTCCATACACAGCAGCTTCCTCACTGATCAGAGAAACTCCTTTAAATTCACAAGTACCTCTTCTGAACTTCATAGAGGAGAGTCAATATTCATTTTAGCATTTCAACTGCCACCATAAGAAAAGAGCATTTGTTACAGCTTTTACAAAATGATGACTTAAACACTGTGAGCTCCGCTGGCCATTCAGGCCTCCTTTTAGCATTTGAAAAATACCAGATATTTAGTATTGATTCTTTAAATCTCCATTTGCTGGATATCTTTCACTCACGAAACTCCATAAGCAAGCTAAAGATAAACTCTTTTATAAGCCACTTATCAAAGATCTGATATCCCTTGGATCTACTTACATAGGTGACAGGCTTCTTGTCCTGCTCTTTTGGTGCTTCTGCAAACTGTAGGGTAACTGAATAATGTTTCATTGGAAACTATTGCAAGGTTGCAGTCTGTTTATTCCATAACAATTCTCAGGAAACATCACTTGCTGTGACAAATTCAGATGGGCTGTTGTTGCAGTGGGGTGGCTGCAACCTTTCCCTGGGAGACAGCCTTGGCCCGTGGAAGAATCAAGGAGACGATATTTGATAGATGTTTCCAGATTTTATTCCCCCTGGCCGCATATGGCCGGAGCCCGGCAGGGACTCCGGCAGTGACTGCCCCTTAGAACAGGTCTGGAACAACCCTCCCGGGGTCCCGTGAACACTCCCTTAAGTACAGGATTCCCGTGGGCTACATTCAAACTGACCAATAGGGGACAGGATTTGGGGTACACATGACCAAGGAACAGGGACAGAGAAACCCCGTGCCCCACGCATCCACTCATGCTCATCCCCCCCACGGGGGGGCACCTCTTCTGACTGTCTACTTCTTTCCCCATTAAAAATAAATGGGATGAAACCAAATCATTTTAGAGGCCATTTGCTTTGTTTCCTCAATGCATAGAGCTAAAATACTTGCAGTAATAGCAAGAATTCTCAGTCACGTGAAATACAATTTATCTTCTCAAAGGCATACAGCAACAATTGATGTTCTTGGAAGTAATTTTAATCCTTATTTCTACATCAAGATACATATAGCATCATAGCTGCCAAGGAAAGAAGACCTAATAGCTGTCAATTAGCCAATCTATTGTATTTTAGGAGATATCCATTTCCTTTTAAAACATTGCTTCAAGACCTACTTGGACAACACCAAACAGCCATTATTGAAGGAGAGGGGAAAAAAAGAAAAAGAAGTATGGGAGAAAGGAGGAAGAGCAATGAAAGAGTTGTGATGTACAAGTCCTTGTCACTAGGCTTCTCGAGTCTTTCAGCCAGTAGATGATGCTCCTCAAATTATACATTACTTGAGCATCTCAAACATGTCCTACCTCTTGAACATGTTCTACTTCAGATGCTCAGTACTAGCAGAAACATCCTATTTTATCTTACCCTTACCTGGATAATTTGTACTTACTCTATGTGTAGTACAACAATACCCAGCAAAATAAAAGGAAGCACAGAAGTGCATAGCTAATAAGCAAACATCTTCCCTTTTTTCAGAAAAACCCTAAGGCTTCTTCCTATAAAGGTTTTGTTTGAGGATTTTATAATATTTATTTGTAGACATAAAATATTTCAGTTACAGGAGCACATCTATCACACTGTAAATCGCACTCCGAAGTAACTATTTCACAATAAAGCCTCAGTGCACACGAATGTGTTGATTCATTTGAGCCAAACAAAATCATTAGGCTTTGCATGAAAAGTAGCTAATTAAAAGCCTATTTTAATAAAAAAGTTTTATGATCGTTGCCTTCATATAAACATACTGACACAGTAACTGCAGCTTTGCTTTCACAGAAGCTCTAAATTTGTGTACTCACACTTCATGATGCAGGAAACTATATGAACAAAAACTAAGCAAATAAAACTTTAAAACTCCTTCAGAATCAGTGCGGTCATCTCAAGCAGAAGTTGAGTGAAATATTTAAGACAGTTGTTCATCTGTGTAGCTACCAAAAGCAACTTTAAAAACTTTTTATAAAGCAAATTTAACTGACCAGTTCAAAATCCCTGACTCCCCACAGACCCATGCAGAAGACCCCTTGCCATCTCAAGGGCTTGTTTTTTCGGCTACTGGAAGAACCTCCTAGTGAAAATATAATGAATTAGCAGCACTACTTACAAAGCCATAGAATTTAAGCCTGAAGTTATGCCATGACCACACGTAACATGCTTGTAAGTTCTATATTTTAATTCTTACTAGAAGACAAGACTCAAAAAAAGGACAGATGCAGGTCTTTAGTTACCAGATTTACAAGCTTAAAGTGAAAGGAAAAATACTTATTTTCATAAACAAACAAACAAACAGCAAAGTATTTAGAAGAACCCACAAACAAATGCAAATGTTGATTGAGCATCCCTTGCTCTGACAGTTCTGGGAGAGATTTACATACCCCCAGTCAGCAGAGAACTGTACCCCAGGCTATGGCAAAAAAATTGAATTGTGGAAGAAAGTTTGTGAGCTCCAGTTTGAGATGAGAGCTCAGGTCTACTATACCCCTTCTATGTGGCCCTTAAAAAGGGTGGTGGTGGTAGAGTTATTTTAATTCCCTATTCTGCTAACTTCAGAAAAGCAAGCAGCAGACAAGAAAACATGACAGTAATCAGAGGATGAGTTCCTCAACAACAAATATAGGCAGCTACAACATAGACAGAGCACTTTGTCTCCTACTGATAATAGCAGTTTCTTTGAATTTGGCCACCTCAGAAAGTGACACTGAACGAAGGTGAAAAGAAGACTCCTTGGGGCAAGAGGTGTTCATCAAGTTTGATTCTTTCGAAAGCAGTGCTTTCAAATTCATAAATGAAGAAATTGAACTATGGGTTACAAATTTACTTCTTAAATGTTTAAGACAGGCTAAGAGAAATGTAGTCAAATAACTAGAACTAACATTTAATCTTTGGTCTAACACACTTTTGCCACCAATGCAGAAATAACTACTTAGGGGCCTTGAATTAAAAGCAAAGACAGACTACAAAGCACATTTGTTTTGCTGCAAGCAAACAGGCTAAGTTTCATAGTATTTCCTGAAGATCAAAACTGACATTTTTGATGCTCTCTACTTACAAATTTCTCTGACAAAGTAGGACTGATCTTTGCTATTTCAGAACATTCTTTTCATTTTATAAAGCAATACTTTCCAAAAGTATTGCTGCCAAATGTTTCACAATCAAGAGACCTAGGAAGAAATGCGCACATACAGGCTCCTATTCTCTATTACCAGCACCTAAGATTTGCCTTCCTGAAGATTAGGAATATTTCATCATATCAGAGCATTAAGTCATCTTAATACCCATACAGGGCAAAACTTGTCTCAGCAAAATTCAAAGTAGCTGGAGCAAATCAGAGGCTGTATTTGTACTGCCAGATCAACAGAACTGTCTAATAAGACATGCTTTTGTTATAATCATTAAGGGGAAAAAATGAGGTATGTCAAAGCTACATGAAAACCGACGTGATGTGCTCATGAATACAACAGCTTTACAATTTTTATATACATACTTAGCATCAGGCCCACCAAACATATAGAAACCCAGTCACTTGTGCTTGTTTGCATCCTAATCAAACTCACAGTTTTTATTATTGCTGAAGCCCCTTGGGAGAAGATAAAAAAAAGTCACAGAATCCACTGTTTCCTGAATTAGCCTTTTTTTTTTTTTTTTTTGTATTTACAAGGTACATGGGATTATCTAGGGCTCAAAACCTTCTCCTAAATGTAGTTCTCAGGTCACTGGGCATTTTCTAGACTCAAGAGCACCTCTAGACTTCAACCTTCCCTTCAATATAACACCACAGGACACCACAGGACACCACAGATCTCTTCTGGGCAGAAAAAACTAGCAGGAGGCCAGGCACCCAGCACTGGTATTTTGGAACTTCTCTGGAACATTTGTATGACAGATCTTCCACCACCTCCATCTTGAAAGGATATGAGTGGGTGAAAAAGAAGAGGAAAAGCCCCAGTTGCTCCTCACTTGCAGTATTTCCAAAGACTGTCCAGATAAGGGTTAACCTTGAGTTCCTAAGTAAGCCTTATTCTGGTTTTAGGAGGGGACTGAAAGCTTACCAAAAAATGCAGACACAAAATTATAATAAAAGAAATTCTTGATTATTTAGGGATGACAAATAATAAGTATTTTAAACATTCAGATCACAAAGCTGGCAGTAACTTCAATAAACACAGTAATCTTTCATGTAAGTCTTACCTGCTAATAAAACGAACCTACAGGTTTGTTGGGCATTTGAACCTTTTAAATCTCTTCTGTCTGCTGGTACCTGGTACTGTACACACAGGTCTTTTATTTCTTTTCTTTTTATAACGGACCTTTATCTTTTATTTCCTGCAACACTTCATCTTTTAATTTGCTCAAATACTTCATCCCTTGTTTGGGTTGTATTAGGAGTTAGCAAGACATCCCGCCTCCTCCTTTTATCCGTCTAAAATTACGGTTCTGCCATTTTTTTTATCAGTCCCCTGTTCACCAAAAGGTTTTTTCCAAATCAAAGCTTGTAACAACTTTACAGTTTTCTCTTCCATAGCTAATACATTACTTCTAAATAACAAGCTAGCCCAAGCTAGTTTTAATTTTGCTTTACCTGTAACAGCCACTTCCATACATGCAAGGTGTCCTCTTATGCTGGATCTGTTTGGAGTTTTCTGAAGCATCTGCACTTCTGGTTGAATCAGAAATCTCAGTGTTGTAATCCAGATCAGGCTCAAGAACCCCTTCCTGGGCACCAAAATATTGGGACATCCTGCCCCAGTGAGCTTGTTGGCTTGTAGAACCAGTAATCTGCTCTTTGATTTCTGTTTCCTCAATTCTATTGTCTTTACTGGAGATCTGACCTACTCTATTAGACCATTTGCTATGCAGCTGCCTATCATTTTTTTCCAGAGAACTTCCAGGGTGTTTTGTTCCAATCTTGCCATTTCCTTCCATATCGCTCATGGTATTCTCAAGAGGAAATCCAGATGTATTCTGTGGAACAAGATTACATTTTGAACCTGAAAATTTACACTCCTCAGAATTAAAAGCTTTGAAGTCAAACTGTGCCTCATCATTCCTGCATTCAGAATCAGTCATAGAACAGCCCAGGTTAGAAAGGACCTTGAAAGATTGTCTATTCCAGACTTTAAAAATCTTCTACTCCACTTCCCAAACTCAAGTTCACTGCTAAACACAGCTGCTGAATGAAAAGCTCAAGTTCAGAAAACATAGAGAGCACACACTCTTAAAGAAAAACTTATCCAACAGCTTCCATCCTCAGCTTCAGTTCCCTCACATGACCTCTTCTCTCACCACCTCAGTTTGTGAACAGTCCAAGGACTACTTTAAATTAACTTACAATTAAAAGTACTGCTCCTGAAAAAATTATGGCAATTATACAGGTGAAGATGTAGTAGACTGTAGAAGAATGTAGACTCCTACCCAAGAATCAATTTGAATGATTAAGGAATTACTTACTAACTTAATGAATTACTTAATAATTTAAGCACCAAGATGTGAATACAAAATGCTGCTAGCATGAAATTCTCTTGCTGCTTCTTTCCTATCCCGTGAGAGACTTCTCTCTCTCACGGAAGTTACCAGTAGAAACTTGTAAACTATCAACACCTGCAACCTTGCTAACATTTGTTTATAGTACAGTAGAGAAATATTTTGACAATGGATGTTTTATGACTTCAGCCAATCACCGCAGGGGGTGGCTGATCCTCTGACCAATTATACCATAAAGCAAAAGGTCTATAAAAAGAGTTGAAAAATAATAAAATAATTCATTGCTGCTGGAATCCTGCCTGTTGTCTCTCTCTCTTCTCCTCCCTACTACTGCAGGACACAATGACACCAAGATACATGGAGTATATATGTATTTATCTATATAGAAGATATATGGGAACTCAGGATACACACCCTGAGGTTAATCCCACCTTGATACATCTTAAGTGCTTCAGCTCGTGACTCTAAATCATAACAGTCTGTCATAGACACCATTACGCAAATACTTCAGTATTGCCACAATCTGTATTTTAAATTTTGGAACAAATATAAATTTAAAATAAGAAATGTGTTCGTTAGAAAAAGAATATGAGATACACAACTGAGGAGAGAACACTGTCCTGACAACTGAGACATTATCTGGAAGCATATCTACAATCAAGGCTGAACTACTTTGATACATCATAGAACTATTCAAAGGTCTCTGCTCTCTACAGGTTATTATCTATGTTTCCCCTCCAGTAAATTTATACTTCGTTTACACAGATGTGTTTGGCAGAGCTTGAAAATCAGCCAGTGATTTCCTATTTGATTTTGTTCCTTTCAACGCAAGTCTCATAAAATGTTATCCAAAACCAGAGACAATTACGTTTGAGCAGCAATGTGATTAAGAAAGGGCAAAGTCAGCATTAATACCAGATGATCCCAACAGAAGCATATTTAGTGACTCAATTGGGAGACAAAGACAACTCCCAAAATATGGTTCAGCAATCAACTGCAACTTAAGAAGTAAGCCTTCCTTTGCAAAAGAAAGCATAAATTACTGTAATTTGCCACTACCACTTGTGAGTGCTCTACCACGTATTTCAACCTACTGCCTGTATTGTACATAAAAGAGCAGGAACGCTCACATTGGTTAGGATCAGTCAAACACCAGGCTGCGATCCGCGGAAACCAAAGCCACCAGCGCTCAGCACTGGGACAGCACGCTCGGGGCCTCGGCGCCCTCTGGCGGCTGCTGCCAACTACAACAATTCAGATCTTTTCGCTTTCTTCCCTACAGAACACTTTCTCAATCGCTTAAACACGACAGCAGGACCGTGATTTAGGCTCTGATATCCAAATTATAGTCTTTCAGAGCTTTCTATGGTTATTACTCTTGCTTGCTCATCATTTTTTCTGCAAAGTCCTGAGAGCAATTTCTTAAACTGTGTTTGAGATTAAAATTATTTATGAAATTATTAGGTGAAAATAAGTAAAGCTTCCTACTTACAAATTGCAAAATTGAAAAATTCATTATGCAGTTGCTCATTTTATAACCTGGCAAAGAGAAAATAGCTCTGCAGCTGTTATTAATGCACCTACTGGACCACTGTTACACCAAAAATACTCTGAAGACTTTGCTCTCCATTCACAGTTCGAAAATTATTGGGGTTTTGTTTTTAAGGTTAATTGAAACAATGTCAGAAGCATTTTAAGTATTTTATCAGATCCTAGAACAGATGCAGGCAATTCTAATGCCAGACATTAAAAACACCTCCCTAGGTGGTTCCCTTAGAGGAAACAAGTCAGTGAAAACCTCAGTTTGTTCTCACCAGAATATGCTTTGTCTTTAGCAATGATCCTTCTCTTCACCACTTGCAGGGTGTTGTTAGTAAGGATTTAACTGCCTGTAAATGCAGTACTGTGAAGTCACAAAGACACTGGACTAGCTGGACCAGAGAGTCTGTTCACTCACTGCCACAAACTGGTTTTGGTTTCAGGTAACTTTTTTTTCCCCTTTCCTTTTTTTGACTCAGATTTTCAGATGGCAGCACAAGCACACTCCATGCTACCTTCCTTTGAAACACAGCAGTTGCTGAGCCACATACCATCCTTATCTGACCGTAAACCCTCACTACTAGAATGGCAATAGCTTGGGCAAAGCCCAATGTTTGATGACATCAGTATCACACCATCACCTATCCCCAAAGGTTCTCAGAAAGAGAAACCACATGCACCGTTGCATACACGTAAAACCTTATAAAATGAAGGCCTTGTTGCCTTTGTAAAATCACAGCTCAGGCCTGTTACTTCTGCTAGAGGAGGATCGTGGGGAAGAGGCATAGCTGACTTAGAGGTAGAAAAACATGCTGCGTGATTATCGTGTGTTCACCGAGTGGTGTGTGGTGATTGGTTGAATTAAGCTTAAAACTATGTAAACAGCTAAGAAACTATAAAAGATGCTGTGTGGTATTAAAGAGAAGCTCTTTGCCTGAAGTTTTTGGTGTGACTTGTGAACGTCGCATCTGTCTCAACTGCAACAACCAACCACTCCTAGGAGCAGTGCTCTGGCCCGTATCTTCCTGCCTCTTGCTGCAAAGCTCTAAGTCTGGTACTTCTGTGGGACATTTGGGGCTCAAACCCCAAATCCTTTGAAGGAAGTGCAGAAAACCAAATCTTTGAGGCTTCCATGATCCTTGCTACAGAGCTATCCAATGGACTGGTATTTCAAAACAACAAATCACAAGCAGAATACATAGAACAAAAAGTTATGTTGTAGACCCAACCTGCAACATATTGCCAACTCCATTCTCATTTTTTATGATATCATGGCTCTTCCCTGAGCCAAAAAGTTACCTGAGATGAAGGAACAGGGATGGAAAGGCAGCTCCTTTTCCCTTGATCTTGCTCTCCACCTTCAAAATCCTCTATAGTTTCTTCAGAAGCTAATCTTTTTCTCTGCTGCACATGTACTTCTGATTTTAATGACTCTGTATGACCTTCTCCCCTTCCTTGGCCTTTTCTCTTTCCATTACCTTAGAAAAAAAGAAAAAAGGTACTTTTGGAATGCAACTTTTTCAGTGAAATCCTGACACTAGAAATCATTAAAACAGAACACTGGGCACAGGGCATGAGAAACAGCAGCAGTTATGAAAAGGACTTTTTAAACAGCTCCAGTAATGTTTGCATGTACCCCCAGTCCCCTCAAGGTCAGGGCTTCAGATACACATCACCTGCACAGCTCCAAATCTCAACACTGACACAATCAAAGCATTCAATCTTTGAAATAAACATTATATCCACACAGATGACAAATGTTATCATACTGGTGGAGAAACAAACAAATAAACAAAAAAACCCCACTTCTCCAAAAATACAAAACAAAAGCACAAACATAACTATCACACCAGTCCAGGACTCAACACAGCCAGTTGAAGTCCACGCAATTTTTATATAAAAAAGGCAGGAGGGAACAGTCTAGATTTGGAAAGCAGATGAAAGAAGAAAACAGTGAAACATAGATTTTCTTTTGTGCCTTACAATTTTTTCAAAACTAGCTTTTGAGGAAAAGAATAGGCAATGTGGTGAACAGCACATGACTGAGGTGTTTAAAGCCACAGTTGCCCTTATCAATGCACACAGACACCTGAATTTACAACAGGAGAGAAGAAGCAACCGGCCAGACGCTGCATAAAATACTGCTGTGGGGCTGCTTGGGTGTTAAGAGCCAAATCCATCACAGCATCTCAGCAGAAACAGCAGCTGGAAAGAGGGTCACTAAAGCAGAGCTGCTCCACACAAGGGAGTGGACACACACGCGCCAGCCACAGTTCATACATTTGGACTGATTAGCAAAGGAATCTCAACAGTTTGCACCCAAACCACTTAACACCTCCCCACAGAAGGGCAAGCAGGGTGGGGTGTGCTGCGTTCAGCACAGGGAATGACGCTGTTTCCTCCTCTCACTTCTTCAGCCCTCCTGTTCCATCAGTAAAGTCACAAGGGCAATAAATGCCATGTAGAAACTTTGTCTAATAGCAGTTTTAGAAGCTCCCAGGACCAGTCAGACATGTTAGAAAGTTTTCATAAGCTCGTGCCAATGCACAGGCACTTTGTGTGTCCCACTGACAGTGACCGAACACAGACTTCTGCTACTGTCACTGCTGATATGCAGCAGCAGCAGTACATGACACATCCAGCAATTTCTTTTTTCCACAAGAACAGGGGGGAATGCAACACTATTTTAGTCTCATGTTGGTAAGAAAGTATCACACCGTAATGAACTGCTCCTAGGAATTAGCTTTGGACTAAGTAATCAAGTTTGATTCAGTAATGATTAAAAAACAAACATGCAACACCACCCAAACCCTCCTGCCTTTAAAACCCGTGAAATTAAGAATCTAAATTTAGGAGGGCAAAACATCAGTGACTTAAGTGTGGAGAAGGCTAGGAATTAAAGAGACGGAAACTACCTAGAATTTACATACAAAATAAGCAAGTTTATAGGAAAGGGCTCCAGAACATCCAATGCTCAGCTGTACAAATAGAGTTTATTATCTGGCATTAAGAACAAAAAGAACAGAAAGAAAATTAATTAACAAAAAAGAGCTCTATCACACCCATAGGACTGATGACAAAGGAGACCACAGAAATCAGTCTTTGTCAGCTGCCCCATACGGAGTATGGAAAGAGAAAGTAGCAAATTAATACTTTCTACCACCACCACTATAATTTAAAAATTTGTATCAAAGCACAGAAATGCATATGGGAATGCAATCGTTATCACACTGCAAACCTACCTCCTGTCATTACAGGCTTGGAAACCCTCTGCACCAGGAGATCTCTTTCCAGCATCCAAGATGGAAGCACTCTCTTTCTTTGAATAGATTTTGACTGTTCGCCTTCATTATCATCAGAAAGAGGAACCTGAAACAACATTTACTGTTTAGTACCTTTATCCAGTTACAGAAGAGGAGGGGAAATTAGACCACAGTTTGTACTCAGTTATGCCCTCCAAAAGCAGCCGGGGTAATCACCTACTTTTTGTATGGGGACCATTGCTCAATTATTTTACCTTTTTTCTTGCAGTTTCTACCCACTCAGAAAAACAACATCTATAAGAACCTTCATGCAGTAAAAACAAAACAAAAGAAAAGAAAACTTCTTAGATCTTTGGAATAAAGATCTAAAAGGCTACAAACTGAAAGATTCATAGAAGAGCTTTACCACCATCTTGCTCTAGAGTGTCCACACATAGATAAAACAGAAAGAGCAAGTTTAACAAAAGCCTATTTGTCCAAGAAAAATAAATCCCAAACCCCATAAACAGAAAAGTCTTTCTAGCATTCCTACAGTTTCTTTCTCCGGAAAGTAACCAGATTCTAAATCTCTGTAAAAACAGTGCAAATCAAAGTCAATGTTCATTATTTACTTAAGACAGCACTATCGTTTTGAATTTCCTAAGCCAGTCCACCCCAGGGATCTCAGCTACAGCAAAGGCTGACATTTCATTTGTATAAAAAACACAACACAACACCTCCTTAACTTTCAACATATGCTTACAAATATTAAATTTCATTAAAAATTTAAGCACCCACCAAAAGTCTGGAGGCAGCATCATTATTCCTCATATTTGTGGCTCTCTGTACCTCAGAGCTGGAACATGCTGGTTCCATTAACAATGGAATACAGGACATCTCAACAGCATAAACAGTTGGTGCTTCTTCTGCATCAGCCTCCTGATTCTTTTCTAACAAAAGAAAATCAACTTTAGCTACTCACACACTAAAAATATAAATATACACTTTTGACTCAAACACAAAAGTTGGTCTGAATGTTTGCCATTAACAAATGCAGTTTGAAACTGACTGTCAACATCCTCTTACATCACCTTACAGAGGAAATAAACCTTCCTTTTACCTCACACCTAAAGACTTTTGAACAAAAGACTCTCTAATAACTGCTGACCACGACTGTGGTGTTTTGGGGTTTAAATACATTATTTATACCGGTTGCTGCCATGACAGAACTTCAAGAAAGCTGAAGTTACAGAATCACAGAATGAACTAGGTTGGAAAAGATCTTTGAGATCATCAAGTCCTAACCTAACACCTCCTCATCAACTAAACCATGGCACTGAGTGCCACGTCCAGTCTTTTTTAAAACATGTCCGGGGACAGAGACTGCACCACCTCCCTGGGCAGATGATTCCATTGCCCAATCACTCTTTCAGTGAAGAATTTTTTTCTGACATCTAACCTAAACTTCCCTTGGTGCAGTTTAAGACTGTGTCCTCTCCTTCTATCAGTTGTTGCCTAGGAGAAGAGACCGACCCCCACCTGACTACAACCTCCCTCCTTTCAGGTAGTTGTGGAGAGTGATAAGGTCTCCCCTGAGCCTCCTTTTCTCCAGGCTAAACAACCCCAGCTCTCTCAGCCGTTCTTTATCTTAGAATTACATCTTAGAATTTGCTTTATGGTAAATCTCCACAGCTCCCCAAAATTTGACCCTATCCTAAAAGTGAGGCAACAATTTTAAGATGCAGTTTTCAGGATCAGATGCTCAGTGAATCTATCACTTCCCATCAAATATTCACTACAGGCTGTAAGACTGCAGCTCTGATGTGATACCAGACACTTGGGTGCTGGTTTCAAAAGCCTCACTTCAGAGCCACTACATCTAAAAAGCTTTTTAAGTTGTTAAAGTGCACCCAAACTGCAATTGTTTTTCCTTCAACACATTGCCTTTCCACTACTCAATTCACCCTCACAAATAATTAGGGGAAACCAAATCTAATTGATGCAGTATTTTCCTGCACAGAAGCACTGGGGAGCCTCTGCCAACCCTTCTAGAACTTTCTGCACTGCAGAGATAGCACACTGATCAGCTGAACTTTCTCTTTGTTGCCCCATGAAGAGAAACACCAAAGGCCAAGCTCTGCCCTCATCCCTTCAGCTCTGCAGGGGCTCACAAAATCCCAAGGTGGTTGAGGTTCAAGGCCACCACAGTGGGTTGTCGGGCCCCACCTCCCTGCTCAAGCAGGGTGATCCCAGAACACATGGCACAGGATTGTGTCCAGATGGTTCTGGAATACCTCCAGTGAGGGACACTCCTCAAACTCTATGGGCAACCTGTTCCATGTGCAGTCACTGCACAGTAAACAGATTCTTCCTTATATTTAGGTAGAACTTCTGTGCATCAGTTTCTGCCCACTGCCTCTTGTCCTATTTTTCTGCACCAGTGGGCACAGCCTGGTCCATCCTCTTGGCACTCCCTTTTTAGATATTTATACACATGGATGAGGTCCCCTCACAGCCGTCTCTTCTCAAAGCTGAACAGGCCCAGCTTCCTCAGCCTTTCCTCCTAAGAGAGATGCTCCACTCTAGCAATCATCATCATTGCCCTCCCCTGGAGCCGAGCTTTCCCTGCCCCTTCCACCCGCGGCGGGCCGGCTCGGGGTTTCAGGGGTCCTCTTCAAACCCCGCGGCCACGGACACGAACCACCCCGGGAGCGGGCGTCGCTACCTCGGGCCGCGGCTCTGCGGGGTCGGGCCGGCCTCACCTCGGGGGTGCCGGAGCCGCCGGGGCAGGGATGGAGGCGGTGCCGAGCCCGGCAGGGGCCACAGCCGCCGCCGCCGCCGCCGCCGCCGCCGCCTGATGACGCGCGGCCGCCCCGTGACGCGTGGCTTGCCCGAGCCGCGCGGTGGCGCCGCCTCCATGGTCCCGAAACTGCGAAGATTCGCCCCGAAACCAGCGCCCCACGCGCACACCCGCAGCGGGCGGGCGACAGAGACATGGCAGCAGGCAGGCACCCAGCTCAGAGCGCTGCCAGCGGCGGCCGCCCGCACACAGAGGGCCCGCGGTGACACCTCCGAGGCCGCGAGGATGGACGCGGAGCGCGCTACCGGCCGGGACAGCGCCGAGGGGGGAAAAGGAGGACTGGGTGACTTCGTATCTGCTCTTCCTCCCGAGGTCAGCTCTCGGATTTTCAGCGCGCTGGATGTCGAGAGCTTGTGCCACGCGTCCGTGACGTGCAAGGGCTGGCATCGCGTCATCGAGAACAACGAGCGGCTGTGGCGGCACCACTGCCTGGCCGTGCGCGCCGTCTGCCAGCGGGAGATCGACTGCGACCGAGGGAACGGGTATTCCTGGAAGGTAAATCCACCTTCAGCGGCAGAACACCGGCAGTGGCATAAACGAGGTTGCTAGGAGGGGCAATAAAAATATGTAAGGAAATTACATCAGCGCGTCGCACCCATCCTAGGCTTGTTGGGGGGGAGCAGCTGCGGTGACAGCGTCGCTCGGTTGCCGCACGCCGGCAGACGGACATCTGCTAAAATGCACTGAGAGATAAAGCAAGGCTGTCCCTTCTCCTACCCAGGATATAGCCTGTCCAGCTCAGCATTAGTCCTCCTGCTGCCCCACACAGCCTCAGCTCTGACCTTCATCGTACACAAGCCCTAACAGAGGACAAAGCCCACGTTCCTGCAGATAGGGCTGGCAGAAAGAAAGGTAACAGAACCCCCATAGGCAGTGTGTGCTCTCTGGTTGTATTTTGTGGAAATAGATTTGCTGGTTAGTAATGACTTCCTGAAAAATCATCCTGGATAGCGTTGTCTCAATACACCTCAAGTGACACACATTCAGGAGAAAAAAACAAGGGGAATAGAAAAAGAAATGAGCAGGAGCTTTTATAAACTGTTTAGAAAATCTCACCACACGTAGACTGCTCTGAGGAGTTTGTAGCAGGTTCAGCTCCAGAAGATGCTGAATGATCTCTCACTGTGGAGTCCAGCCTGGAAGTTGAGGAAGATCAGGACCTGATCAGGTAGACTGGATAGACCTGATAGCTGGTTCCACAGATTGGGCCAACTAGAGGGTAATCCCCCACCTTATTTTAGCTGATGTGTTTGAGAGCAGGGGACAGTGGAGGGGTGAAAAGAGAGAAGCAGCAGCAAAAGAAACAAGAGCAGCCACTGTTTTGGGCTCTGACATTTCAGTAAAGTTACTGCAGTGTGAGCAGTAACTCACACTGAGCAGATAGTGGTTGCCCTTTCAGTGTATAGATCTTGCTACCCTTGCACAGCAATTTCCTGCAGAACTTCCTGCACTGATTGTCTGTTTTATCTGGAGGGGATTTGAAATAGAAGCAACAAACACACCAAGTCTGCATTTTCTTGCCCTAAAAGGCTGGCAGAAGAGAAGAATCCAGCCAGCCTCCAAACAAGAGTTAAAGGTCCCAACCTAAGCAGAAAGTGAAAGATGCCTCTTTTAAGGAGTAAGACGGATTCTGGGTTTGGGTTTTTCATCTTGACCATCAAAGAATTGAGGCAGGAACAGAAAAGTTGGAAGCAGAGCAAGGTCTGCTTCTCAGCATCATTGGACCTTCCTGGGTTTAATGTCTAGATATCCAAAGGCACATTCCAAATCCTTTTTCAAGCACTACCCTTCCAGTGCTAAACTTAGTTATATTGAATGCGGTTTAAACTGGTTCATTTCCAAGATCTGACTATATGTTTTTCCGCCAGATCACACTGTTGAGGAACTACTGGAAAAGCAAAGTGAAGCAGGAATGGCTCAGTGGGAAATACAGCAACGTTCCTTCACAGTTCAGCTTGCCAGAGAAAAGCATGTATCCAATGGATGTCGATACATGGGGAGAAATCTTGGAAGCAGAACTTGAGAGATGAGAAACCAGTGCTGATTCTTGCAACTCAAACAACTTTTGCCAATAACACACACACAGTTTGGCAGTTGTGAAACTGATTTTGAATGCTTTTGGACTGACTGTGAATTTACGATGAAAGCTTCACAAGAAAAGAAGTTATGGGTGTCTTTTTTAAATTTGCATTTACTTAAAATGCAAATTAAAATTAAAATTTTTAAATTTTTAATTTACTGTATTTTATGTAAAATTCTAAAGACAACTAAATATTCAGTTGTAATTTATATTTATAAATTTAATATTCTACTGCACTGTCAAAAATACACTGATTATAATTTCAGCTTGCACTTTCTGTTTTGGAAGAGATTATTTTTATATTAAAAAAACCAAAGCAACCCTCCCCCCCCAAACCAACCAAAAAA
>VYZQ01010448.1:12728-33580 GCA_013400655.1 Mystacornis crossleyi
TTTTGTTTGTTTCAAAAGAATGATTAAAGGCACTGGATTTGTAACTACCACTGTCATTCTTATATCTGGCATGTAGCATTTATACGTGGAGATGCAGCCTGACAGTGTTTCCATTAAAATACAGAGAGGAGNAATTCTTATTTTTATTAACAGGAAAGGAAGACACTCCATCATTGCTTGGTCTTTGTGGCTCTCTTACATCGGTAGCAAGCTACAAGTCTCTCACAAGTCTGAAATCAAGTGAATACCTTGCAAGTCCCACAACAGAGATGACGAGTCCAGGCTTAACACCATCTTGAGATCCACACAAGAAGGAAGAGCTTTGTGTTGTATGCCTTTGGTGTATGTTCCATACAATGACTTGCAGTGAAGACTACTAGTTCTGAGTTAAAAAATAAGCTGCTTTTTCTTTTCATAGTTACCTTTATAATTCACGAATTTGGTCAGTTTTCATTTGCTTTTTCTCTCCCCCAGAGGACTTTTCAGATTTTCTATTTTAGTCTGGAATTATTTAAATCTCTTGGACAGGTACAGAATGTATAATCTGATGTTTGTGACTGATTTTTAAAATGAAACAGTTGGAAATCAGTCCCATACTTAAATACCATCAGCCTTGTTTCTCCTTGCCCTAGCCTGGACCTGCTCTAGCCACTGTACTCTGCAGTGCTTTAAATATTTATCAGCTCCTGGAGAACAGACAGGGAATCCTTAACACCAGTCTTTGTAGGGAAATGAATCCCTAAAAATCCAGCTTTTCATCTGTGTATGTTGCGTAGGACCTCAAATAGCCTATTTAACCTATCAACAGCTTTTCTCAAGTTGACTCAGTGTTAGGTTTTGCATTCCTGTTAAGATCATGGCACTTAGGAGATGTCCCAGTCACACTGAAGAATCACACTGAAACACAAAATCTTGAAATTGCATGTGAATAACAAATGTAACTTGATCATATAAATCAAGCATACATAGCGATTTGTAAATAGTGAGCAAACTCACTAAATGCTTTTAAGTGGCCTGAGCTACAGATAGTCTAACATTATACAAGAAATTTCCTGCTGAAAAGATGGCGGCTATGGATGATGGGGGTAAGCATTTTGTGAAGTTTGGATTCTGTGTTTTTTGGCAAGATCCCAAGGAGGGTGAAAAAGGGGAAACAATGTAATGACTGTATTTGTGTGCTGAAGACTTTTCTCATCCTTGTAGGAGTGCAATAGGTATTTTTCTTGCTTAGGTAATACAGCAGAACTCTTTAAGTCAGTTTTCTCAAATTACTTGCCATTGATTTAAATTACTGATAGGAGGAAAAAAAGGGAGACATTTTTTAAATGTAACTAGCTTTCCAGATTACCCTACAGTTTCGGAGTTTGCAAAATAATTTTTGAATTGCAAACTATATTCTTAATTCTTTGTAAGATACAATGGATCCTTTATCTATGAATTTTGCTAATCAAGGTAATGCTTATCAGAATGATTAGTAACTTTTTAAACAAAGTAAAATGCATGTAAGTATGTTGTATTTATAAGTGCTAGGGAAAATGCTTTTTTGTGCCAAAGAAGTTTCATAATTGTTTACATGAGTAGCTGCAATACAAGACAGATTTTTAATTATTGCTTACTCCTAGGTGTTTACAGTATGTCACTACACTCTGTACAGGTTTGGTTGATTTGCCTCTTGTGATGGTACCTTGGCACTACTACTTTAAACCTGTCATCATAGGGTGGGCTTGAAAGAAAGAGGATTCATTCTTACCTTTACTGAAACTACAAGAAATATTTAGTCTTTGTAAGTATGAGGCTATGCATTTCTGGAACTCAAGGTACTATTGGATTTAGCTGGAGGAAAAAAATCCATCTCCTCAACTCTACTCCATGGTTCTGGAGGTCACTACATCTATGGCAGGGTACACAACCACTGATGCTATTTTAATGCAGAATTTTAAAGCAGTTTAACAAAACCACCAGGTCTTTCAAGCTGTCATGTGCCCATCCAGTTAATTTCTCTGTAATAAACTCTGACCATTAAATCTTTTCATACACCATCAGAATGTCCATTACTTAATGGAACTTTTTTTTGTTATCACATTAAGCACCTGTTTCTTGAGTAACATTATTAAATATAAATTTGTAAACTAGAGCTGCATTTTTACTAAAAACAGAATGAGGGAATGCAGATTTCACAAGTCAACATTCTGCATCAATGTACAGTGATTTAATCGGTCTTGCTTGCTGTTAAACACTTGTCACATCACGTCAGTGTTTTGGAGGGGGCAGTAATCATGATCTTCAGTCATGTTCACTGATGGCTCTTTTCTTAGAGCTACATGTGTCGTTTAGCTGAAGTCTTTTATGTAGTCTGACACGTGTTTCTGGGTGTCATTTTGTGCATGGGCAATCAGTTATGTGCATCTTTCTCAGTTCTAAACATTAATCATTTTTAAAAAAAGAATTTTAAACCGCCAAAAGTGTATGTTTTGTTGCCTTGACGTTCCATAAATGTTGCATGTAAATTAAAAATTTTGTAACATCACTCGTTACACACTGTTGTCTCTGTTTTAATCACAGAGGATAAAACAAGGCCATTCAGTCAATTACAGTATTACTGAGTTTATAGCAAATACTTTTCTTGCACTGTGGTTTTCTTGCTCTATAGCATTCAGTGTCATCCAATGTCTGCTGCTACTATTTTCTCTTAGGCCTTATTTTGTAAATTTACATTCAAAAGTCACAGTGGAAGAACAGTGTTAAGCATCTCCTCTGCCTCTGGCAGCACCTCTTGCCAGCACCATGGTACCTAACGTGGCACCTAATGTCTTTACAAGCAGAGCATTTTTGTAGAGTATTTTTCAGTGTGTGAGTAGTTTTCACCATGGACTGAACTCCATTTCTTGGGTAAAGCACACCCAAATGTTTGTCTTAATGATCTGACTACTGAGCTGCTTTTGTATCAGTACACCCCTCAAAAAAATACACAAACACATAGAATTGAACAACTGCATTGAAAGTGCATGAAAGGAGGAAGGTAGTGAGGGTAGTTAAAAATAATTTAAAACAAATCATACAGAGGCAGCTCTTGTTTAGTAATTTGAGTGCCTGCAGGCAAGTGCAGTGTGGCAGCTGTTCTATAAGGAGTACAGCACGCTGGGGCAGAGGGTGGCTGTGCCTCTGGCAGCAACCTCAACAAGCTCTTCCCTTCAGAGGGACACAGGGCTGAGTCAAACTGGCATGGAACCACCTCTCTTCATGCCAGCAAACCTGGCCTTCCAAGACAGGTGATCCCACACCAAGTGTGCATGGCATGGCCCTGCCTTGGAGTGTTGTGACAGTGACAGCTTGCACTTCCCAGAAACACGTGAGAGAGTGTTCCTGCAGAGCCCCCATACAGGCCTTTGGTTCTACTGTCCAGGTGTGCTTGAATTTCTTCAAGTATTACCTTAAACAAAAAGCCCCTGCTGCCCCTATCAGTGTATTCACCATGCTCTCTCAGTGTCTAATGAGCTTAAGTATTTTTCCAGTTTGACAGAAAGAATTTTTCATTTAAAATAAACCTGAGAAGCTTTTATAGTATGCACTTACACAAAATACAGAGCTGCAAATAACAAACATGTACGGAATGAAACATACCAAGCAGCAAGAATAAATAAGTATTTCTTGAATTCACTCTCTATCAACTTCCTTACTGAGAAATAAATATATCTTACAACTGGAAACCCAAAATATTTTTAATCATTTTAAAACCAAACAAAAATGTTTAATCATGACTGAAAATTTAACACAGCGGAAGTCATTATTCTTCATTGCTATGTCTGGCCTCAATCTTTTTGCTTCTCCTCCTTTCTTTTTTCTTTTGTTCTTCCTTTCTTTCTTTTTTCTCTCTAGCTGCAAGAGAAGTCACAAAATCTTCAGTGATAGTTTAAGGGTGATATGTATTTTCTTAGTCTTAATAAAAAGAGTGAATTAATCCTTTGTAAAACAGTTAAAAATGAAGCTTATTTAGTTACCAAATGTAATGGTAGAAATTCACTGGGAATTCTAAAAAAACATCTTCACAGATTTAAATTTGGCACCACTTCCATCAATTGGACAAAGGAGAATTAAGGACGCTGATTCATTTTTTCATTTAAATGAGAAAAGAAAGACTTTCCATAATCGTATGTGCTGATCATTATGGCACAAGCAGGAGCAACTTTAATCAGCCGTGGAATAATACCTGCCCAGAAGAGAAAGGGAAGTATTCACTATTATTTGTTTTCAGACCCAACTGCTGCAGTACAATTTGTTGATCACAATATATTGATAACATAGTATATCAGTTTATTCCTCGAAACACTGAATTTACTGGCTGTGGTAATACCAGTGTAATAACCTCATGCCCTCACCTCTCCCATCTTGTGTGGTCTGCCTGCCCCAAGTCCATTGTTTCTCTGTCCCTTCTGACTCCATGGAGCTGGAGCACCTGGACCTGCAGGGCTCCTGTACTCCAGCACACAAGAGGTACCCCCTACTACAATGAAGAATCCTGGTCATATGTATAAATGATAGAATTTAAGTGTTAAATGTCTCCCATTACAGTCAACTGTGATCTTGTCAGCAGAGGTTAGAAATTAATTCAGTTCAGAGGAAGGGGAATAAGGCTGCATCCCCTTGTCTGCACACAGCCAGCCCTCTATTTCCACTTGAAATGCAAAGACATCTGCAGAGATGACACGCCATCATCAGCGCAGATGACATGACAACCTATGGAAAACTTGTATGGCTTTGGAACAGCAGCAAGGAGCCAGGGAGACCAGCTCCAGTCACCTCACATACGTGTGGCCAGTGGCACCGAACCAGCGGCTGGTTGCTCAAGAGAGTATCTCTCAACTCTGCTACCCATGTGTCAAGACCTAAGTGTAAGTGTTCCAATCTCTTAACTGAATTCAGTATCAGTAGTACTTACCTGTTGCAGTGTCTTGTATTCTGTTAACATCAGTCCTCTGAAATATGCAAATCCTGTTACCCAGCTATGCCATCACTGTACAGTGAGTAAAGCACTTTAATCTCTTCCAGCAAACACAAGTCTTGCAAGGCGTAACCAACTGCAGCAATTCACATGAGGGCCCCCAATGAACCAGTGCAGTGTGGTGAAGGGTGGTAAGTATTCTGGGTTTGGAATATCTCTTACAGATGGTCATATAAGTATGAACTTTTATAGGCTTTTATCTCAATATCATTTTAATCTCAGTATCTTGTCATTTCCTCCTCAGGCTGCCAGAGTCATGCAGGAGAGGGCCAATGTTCTCCCTTGTCTTCGTCTGATCACCAACGTACCTATAGAAGCTTTTCTTGTTGCCCTTGACATCCCTGGCCAGATTTCTTTCCCAACCTGATCCCTGTCTGCTTGGATCGTTTCTCTGTGACAGGTTACCTGTCCTTGCTTCCACCGGCTCTGCCGGCTTCCTTATTGTGTCTGAGTTTGTCCAGGAGCTTTTCCTTCATACAGGCCTCCTGGAGTTTTCACCCGACTTTCTCTTTTCTGGGATACATTGTTCCTGAGCCTGGAGGAGTTGATTCTTGAATATTAACCAGCTTTCTTGGGTCCCTCTTCCCTCCAGGGCTTTTTCCCGTGGTACTCTACCAAGAGGAATGAAATGTTGCTCAGGACTGCCTCATATGTTTCTGAGGCACAGTATAAAATTTAATTCTGAGAGAACCAAGAAATATGATTTTGCTCTCTGGAAATACTAATTGGGGAATGCCTCTCTGGGGACTGTCAAAGGCAAGTCGAGCAAACAACTTTTAGGAATAACATCTGTGACCATATGCTGAACTTAACTGCACAAGATAATATTTTTCTACTTTCTAACTAAAACTCCAAACTACTGGGCTGAATCATAGAGTAATTCCTCATGGCTGTTGGCTGACTAAATACTACAAATGATAGCTCCATATCCTGAAAAGTAACTATGCCTCATTCAGCACTGAGTTCTGGAGGTTATGCCAGCAGAAAAATTTCACAGCATTTTCTTGCCATGAAGACAACCAGTATATGTGCCTGGCCTCCAACATTTTGTAAAAGTAAAAGTAGGCAGTATCTCAGAAGGCATTCTCAGGATTTGAGGAAAACCTGCTACTGAAATGTACAGAGAGAGCAGGTCAAATACTTCAAGGGTTCTCTGACTCCAAAAACAGGTTTGAATAAGAATTTTTCCAAAAATAGATTTGAAGAATTTTTCTGGGCCAACATAAAATGTTCGAAGATGTTATTCCTGGTACTACCCCAGTGACAGAAACTGCTTTAATGACAATTGATGGCTGATGAGCCAAAAATGCTCTGACAAAAACAGGCCTTAAAGGGACAGGGGCTTTCAGGTCCTTTAGCAGTCTCCCCTGTAACATCTGTCCCAGTGATCTTCAGGAATAGCCCTAAGACTAGTTATGCTTTGAATCAGACTTGTCTTCTTCTAGGCTTTCGGCTTTGGAGCTTTGCTGAAGAGTCTTTTGAAGCAGTTATACAAATTATTCCATCTTAATTTAAAAAAAAACCTTAAAGACACTACTGTGTCACTTGCTACGTTTTAAAAATTGTGTAACATAACACTTAGATACAGCATGTTTATCAGAAAATAGCCACTATTCCTATCACAGAGAAAATTTCCAACTGAAAGTCTTCAAGAAAAAGGTCACCATGTAAGCTAAAGATGAGAAGAAAGAGTCTAACTACAGAGAAAGGGAACGTAACCATGAACCCCATCTGGTATCCACAAACAAAATGGGGTGAAAAAGTCACATCTTCAGAGAATTTATAAATAAAAACACTCAAAAGATAAAAAATAAATCTCCGTCATTCCTAAAGCGAACCATTAAAATTACCTAAAAGCACAGAGAAAGAACATAAAAACATAAGCAAAAATCTGCACAGAAAATAAACCCTACCTGAGAAAGGTACATCTCTCAGAACAGGAGAAGTCCAGCCCCCGCACAGGGACAACCATCCATCTGCTGCCACTTTGGTGCTGCCACACAGGTACAGCTGCTTGTAGGACAGCCTGCCATACTGCATTCGAGTTCTGATCAGCTCCACGGGACTCACCACAGTAGCAGAACAGACTGCAAAGGAGGGAAACATGGCCTTTTTTAAAAAATCTATTTTTAATATTACAATTTCCTGAACATTCAAGTCACGTCTCACCTTACTTTATACATCCGATGCTTTTCAACTCTCCCATTTTCCTTGAATTAATTCCCAAAGTAAGTTTCCTTTCCAGATTTAAAAAAAAATACCTATTCACAGTACCTACACTTTCTTGTTTAGGGATTTTTTTCATTGCTAGCACATTGTAATCAATGTAACATGTTGAGAATTCTCATTTTCAGGTTTAACATATAAATAGGCTGAAAATTTCAAGTACTTATTAATTTTCATTAGTTGCCATTTTAAACTGTAACTTGAAGAAAGCGATCTTGATGGTCAAGGCTTTTTTTGTGTTAAGGACAGGAATTGTGGTTACAGATTTAAGCTTTTATTGATTTCTTAGCATCTTTGCCATTCTTATTTTAAACTATCAAGAATGATTAGCAGGCAATCTGTATCTGATAAAGTAACTCTTGCAGCTTGCACAAGTCAGTGAATCATCATTCAGTAACACGCTACCACCACACATCTAACAGACCTTAAAATTTTTACTAGATCTAAGAATTTTTCTTCTGTTGCTGGGATAAGGTTTTACACATGAATTTGAAATCTGGGACAGCCTAATAAGAACAATGTGCTAAATCACCACAAAATAACGATTCTTTTTCCACTAGTCTTCCAGTGCCCCCATGGCTGTCACAGGTAGAACATGGAACTGCATCATCAGACCCCTCTAAGAAAGCCCTAAGATATATTATCTGAGATAATTATTTAAAAAATAGATGAGGAAAAGGATAAACAAAAGTAAGAAAATATACAAATTCCATCCACATCATGCAGTAGTAAAACCAGTACAAGTCCAATTTTCATCTTCTTTATAAATTACCTATGTACCTTCCATTATAGAAAATATTGATGTTTATTATTAGATTCATGGCAAAACAGACTTAAATTAAACTGTCCTTGGTATAAGTCTAGAAATATAAAATTTTGAACAAATTACAAATGTTATGAAAGTGTTACAGCAAAACCAAATCTCATTATTCCAGGTTAGAGGGTTTTGTTGCCCAAGAAATACTGGGTAATTACAGTATTCCTTCCTATCCCTCATTTAAAGCTACAGCATATTTACTTTGAATAAAAATCAACAAAACAAACCCAAGAAAACAGCATACAAGTACTATATTCCAGTTTTCTCTTTAAACAGAGGACAACTTACATCTGCTTATGGAACCTGTAATAACTGGAATGTGCTCATCATGCTTTCCTGGTCTATTTTTCAAAGCTTCACACAGCTGGTCATAGCAGGTAAAATAGATTGCTGTGGTAGGAACTGCCATTATTCTAAAATATAAGTGAGGAATTTAAATTAGTACAAGGAAAGCAAGAGAATAAAGTCAACTGTCTTGTATGTATATTTTACTTGCATTAAAAAAAAAATGTTAAATCTCCAGCTGTATGTAATGGATTAATTAAAAAAAACAAACAAACCAAAAAAAAAAACCCAAAAAAAAAACCAAAAAACACATTAATCCTGTGGCTTTGATTCACTGCTTTTAGTTCAGAGTTTCAAACCCACACATTTCCGGGGTTTTCATTTCATTAAGGAAAACTGTAAGTAAAATGATGGTAGATTATCTCAGTTAAAATTTATTTCATACCAGCTCCAGAACTACTTTGATAAAGAATGGGAAGTGAAAGATCTGAATATGAAGGACTCAAACAAAATACTAGAGAAGTACTACTAACCTTAACTTTTATTTATGTAACAACTGGATATTATGCTCTTGATCTTAATCAACAGCCATGATACTCACTACTTGAGAGACAATGTTTTATGCAAAAATATAAGCTTTTTCCATACCAGCAGAGCACAGACTATAGTAACATCAGATAGATTTAATAATCATTCAGTGTAGGGGTAAAGCACCACATCTTACTATAAAATGGCAGTTACACTTCTGTGTTACGTCTGTGCCCACATAGCATGTACCACCATTACCAAAACACGCTGAGGACTGTCATGCTTGGAAAACCAACATGCCTTAGTTTAGATCTTCTCTTAAAAAACGTGTACTCTCTCCAGTAGAGAAGTTAATTTTCTGCTGGAGAGCAGAACACATGCTTTGTAAAAAACTGTACTGACTGAAACAGTTCAGTCAGGTCCTGAGGGTTTATATTTTGAAATTGCCACATACTGGAGGGTAAATAACAAGGCTGAGCTCCACCATGCTTTGCTTTTTTTGTGCCTATACACTGAGCACTGTCTGCAAATCAAAAGTGTACCCAGTGCTTCTCACTGGGCACTTCCCACTTTGTGCCTTACAAGTTAATTATACATCTTAGATTTGACAACTCTCTTGGTTTAGGGAGGAGAACATAATTACAGAGGTCTTAATTTTTATCTGTACCAGGTTAATATGAATAAAAAGATAAAACAGTTTGGGGCTGTTAAGCCTAAAGAGAAGACCGGGAGGAGATCTGATTGCAATGTTTAAATATGTAAATTGCTCTTGTAGAGAGAAAATGAATTATCTGTTTATCCAGACAGAAGAAAACCCCAAAGTTCTTTGAAATAAAGAAGATTATTACAAAAATTAAGTGAGGGTAATGAGGTGCAACACCAGAGTGTCTGGAAACAGCTGTGCTGCTGATAGCAAGTCATTAGTAACAAGACACAACAGCAAGTATGTGTCAAAGTCTGGCATTCTCCAGTGATCAGGTCCAATCCTGTGATTCAGTGATGCTATCAAAGGAGTGGTTATAGTAGAAAAAGAAAAGAGAATGACAAGTCTATTGATCCTGCTTAACTACTGAGCATATATCAGAAAATTCTAAAATCTGGCAAAAATTATACTGTCCCTAGACGTTTCTGATCAAACTGATTACTCTGTAACTTCAGAATTGACTAAATTTTCCAAGTAACTTAAAAATAAGCATAATAATTTGTCAAAAATAATTAAGTAGTTTTTTAAACAATAACTTGTAGCATACTTTAAACAATAACTTATACCAAAAAAACCCATTCAACTTACTCCACGGTGACTTAATTCCCTCTATTCGAGTAATTTTCACAAATGCATCCTAAAAATATAACCAGGCAAAGAGCAATAATTAGGTACAAACTTTTGTATTTAGTAACATATTTTAGCTGGCAGAACAGAAAATTATGTCTTTAACAGTATGTTTCTAAAATGGCTTATCATTGTAAGATCCCAATTTTGTAACTGCTTACACAAGCTATCACACTTAATCACAAAAATAGTTACGCTGAGCTGAACAGAATAATTTATGTGACTGAAATTAAGAATTTCTTTCCATCTTTAAAAAAGCCAAAGTAGTAAGTGTTTATCAGTGACTGACAGCCCTGTGAATAACTATTTTCAGAACTAATATGGCATTGCAGCATCTTGTGGAGATTTCCCCAAAACAATCCATTAAAATATTTTTTCAATACATAGCAAAGTTTCTAGGCATGAAATATCATCAGTCGTCTGTGTAACCACATGAAGACCCTCTCAAATGATAACGGATTCCAGTAGAACCTGAAAAACCCTGAAAACTTTACAGTATGCTAAAAATGTACAGTTTTATATACTTGTAAAATGTTCTTACCCATGTCACTTTGAAATGCCCAGGTTTTTTATACCAGGCTTTGCTGTCCCCATTTTCACAAACACATATATGATCCATTAGGCCACTAGAGTATACAAAACACTTTCCTAATAAAATGGTATATAAGAATATAGTTAATGCATATAAGATTGTTTTTATGCAGCAATTTCAAATTGGATATAATGGCAACACAGATTTATCTATGGTTAGACACAGAGAAGCAAAATAGTCTCGGTAAGTCAGTAATGACAAATTAGGTCACAGGAAAAGAAGGTACAAATGTACCACTCAGACTGCTAGACTAAACTGAACTGCCTTCAGAAGGCTCCAAGAGATATGTTTAGGTTATACCACCATCTGCTGAAAGGTAAAACTAACACAAGACCTGAACATCATTATTGTATGTAACTGTGAACATTTTTCAGACTTTTAAATCTTTTATTACGTAACCTCAGCATCCACTTCAAGTGGAGGTATTATACCTTAGACTGGACTGTATTTATACTAGATCATCCCCTCTACTTGTTTTTCATTTCTTCTACATCACATACTTTCAACCTGTTTGATAAAATATTATTGCCATTACAAAAACATACTTTGGGCTTCGCATTTGCAGATTTCTGAAGGCTTTAGAACTTACTAAAAATTAGGATAGAAGGCACAAGTATTTTTCCTAATTTAATTTTCAAGTGTGACTGCAAATACTCACCTCCACATTCAACATGCACAACCAGTCATCTTCTTTCCTTTTATATCTCATTTACTAAGTACAGTAAATAGTAGGAACCATTAGCACATCTTTGAGAGCACAATATCTTCATCTATTTAGAACCCAAATGGCAAGTGACTTGGTAAGACTTCTCCATTTCAAAAATCCCTGGATTCTGGAGGAGATGAACTTTGATGTAGCATCCTGACCACACAAGCCCTCTGATGAAATATTTATTAATTTAGTAACAGCTTTTTATTGTTTAACTCAACTCAGTATTAGTTGTACCTTCTGCCATAATGAAAATATTAAGACAGAACATCCTGTTCCAAACGGTATGGATGAATGGGATTTTTCTCCACTGTGTCTGTTTAGTATATACTGTTGTGTTGCTTTTTTCCCCCCCACGCTTACACTGGAGAAACAAACATTCTGCACCTCAGCACAGCACTAGGACACCTATCAGCTAAATACAAGAGCAAAGAGCAAACTGTGTCCCCCATTACACTACACATTTTCTTGTTTACCTTTATGGAATGGATTGTCTTGAGCTTGCAGTCGAGTTTTGATAACATCAAGAGGAGTTACTAAAATGAAACAGAATGATTTAGAAACACCCTGGATGCACTGAAAATGTTGAAGTTTACAGATGGCCTTATCATGAACTTTTACAACTTTTTTTGTTTCCAGAGGGGAAAAAAAAACCTAACAGTTTTCACAACGTTATCAGGCAGAGAGAAAAGGGATGTTATCAGACAATGTTATCAGAGACAAAGGAGAACTACACACCCTGTATGGTTTGCAAGACATCAAATCTATCTTTTCTAATTTATTAACAATTGCACAGGCATCAAGTATTAGAGATACACAAAGCTCATCCAAAAACCACTGTGTCATGTTGTCTGAAATTGCTAAAACTTGTTATATTATATTCTGCTGCTAATCTTTTATAAGTAGCATACCACAAGGCATATGAAATTTTGGCCTCCAGTATATAAAATAGCACAGCACTCTTCATGTGTTTGTTCTTTTTCAATAAACTGAGCATAATACAACAGTCAAAAGAAAAATGGTATATTCATTACGTACTTTTCCTTTTTTTGGGTGCATGTAGCCAATATCTAAAGCACTGGGGTTCTTGAAAAGTAAATGAAGGTTTAGTGAACATTTCACTGCTTCCACTCCAGCCCTTACAACTATCACAGGCCGAGACATGCTGAACACTACAGTGGCTGGGCAGCTGGACCACCTTCCTCTGATTAGATCGGCCGAGGGCTTGACTCAGTTGCCTGCATACAAGCAGCTGGTGCCATCTGGGTCTCCAAGGTACCCCGAATATCTACAGAGTTGACAGAAATGACACAAGACCTACAACCTTACTTACCAAGTGTCAGCTAGAGTCTAAAGTCACTCTGGTCTGTGTCTCGCTGAAGACACTCTCCTGCACAGGCAATAGAGTCACACCTTAGCTCTCTAGTGCTGCCTCTCACTTGACTAACAGGTGGTTGAATATTTGGCTCACACTTCAGTATCTAAATGTAGGGATCTAAATGTGATTCCTCCAGTTCAACTAAATTGCTTGAAATTCAGCATCTAGCAGCATTTCAGCCACTCACACACATTCTAGCTCATTGCAGGCTGGCACTTCAGACAGGACCCAGTCTCCTATACCTCTCTTGACCACCACCATCTGTACTAGAATTGTGAGTACGTACACACAGTTGAAATCCATCTTGGGAATTCCATAGGTCTGATGTACAGGGCACATAGTGGAACAGAAAAAAAAGACTGTGAATGTCACAGGTTCCTGGTAAGATCGTGTTTTGTAAACATTTGGAGATTTTGTGGGGGGAAATCGTGTTTACAAAATTGCACATTTCCCTGCAGCTTAATCCACATTAAAACCAAAGTCACAACCAAAGGCTATCTTAAAACAAAAAGTAACAGAAGCACAAAGTATGAGCTAATGAGCTTGGAGAATTCCATGAGACATGAAGTGCTGAATGTAACCAACCAATGCCTCCTTAGGTACACACAGGGAGGGGGGTCCTGAGTGATGTGACTGAATGTGAAGCCGAAGATGAATTCCATCTACTATCCAGAAGTTTAAGAGAGTACCAAAAATGTATCCTTAAAAGCAATTTTTAGGCAAAGAAAGAAAAAAACCAAACCCAGCAATAAAAGTCTTTGACAGGGTAAGACATCAGAGCAGAATAAATTGTTATTACTAAAGTGGTAACATGAAGGGGATGCCTCACAGGACCAGCCTTGCAGGAGTTGTGTGTTGTACTGAAAAGCAGACTTTTAGCTAAAATATTTTCTAAGCAGCAGGAAATATGGAAATTAATTTTTATTAATAAATTTTGTTTTTTCTCAACAGAAAGAATAACTACACCAAATGGAAAAAAAAAAGAAACAAAAATTGAAAGTTAGTAAATATTATTCTTATTTTCAGAAATGGTTAGAGATTATTAGGGACAGAAAAGATTTCAATTAACCATGCTTTTTAAAAGACAAAACAGAAAACTATCAAAAATATCTTTGTTGAACATATTAGTGGAAACATACATAAGCGGACATCATTCTGGCAAACTGAAAAGTAATCACTTTGTAAAGATTCCCTCTGTGGCCAGCTTACCAAAAAATTGATGTAATTATAGCTCCACAACAAGAGGCTATTGCTTGCTGAACAATGGTTAGTTTTTGTACGGTGATATTGCTCATTTCAGCCATGGCTTTATCCCTGGAGACATAAAACCTGTTAAGGAACAGAAAAGCATATTGTAAGACTATGCTCAAAACTTGCAGAAAAACGTCAAGGGAAAAATATTTTAAGTTTTCATTACTAAGTTATGTAGAAGCAGCAATATTATTTTCTACTTATATACAAGTATCTCAGTAATTTTTGAGATTATTTGACAGTATCTGAGCCATGTTTGGCAAGTAAGTTTTCTAAAGACAATGAATCTTCAAAATCCTTCTTACAGGAATTACAACATTTCTATGTTCTTTCAAACCACATTAAATATTTAACACGTATTATCTTTAACTGCAACAAAGTGTTTACGAACATGCAAATAATCCTAATAAAGATAAATTCCCAGCCTGCAGCCCATAAACTGAAGCACTGCAGAATAATTAATGCAGCCCTGCTCTTGCTCCCACCTCTCCTGAGAGAACCCAGAAAGGTCTCCTGGCTGATCCAACAGCCACAGCCTGCTAGTGATGACTGGGTACCCTGGCATGCTCCTCGTGTAACAGGCAGGGACTCACTAGTAACAATGCTACTGGCAAATGTTAATTCCTTGAACAAATCCTGCTCTACAGCTGCATAGGCACGGTCACAGCAATTTAGGAATGCACTCACTGTTGCAACAGTGTTCAGGGACGGACATACAGCAACATAATTCAGGCAGGCAGAGATGAGGGTAAGATGGAGGAACTTTATTGAGAAAAACCAAGACCCTTACATAGGCTATCTAACAAAGAAGAAGTGTCACAGGTCCGTTAGACAGACCCTCTCATAACCATTGGTTAGCTAATTAAAATGTGACAAATAATACCTGCAAAAGATAGTTTACAAAACATACAGAATAGTTTACATACTTTTCTTAGTTCTCAGATCAGTCCTGTGAGAAAGAAAGGCTTTCTCACAGACTACTAGAAGCTGGAGTTTTCTCTCCAGTTGAGCTTTTTGCATCCACACACTCACAGTAACTGCAACTAACCAGGACAGGAGAAGATAATAAAAATAAAAATATTTCAGAAAATAAACCCCCCAAATAAACGTTTCTCTCAAAATGCACCACTGTGCATAAGTGCAGCCCTAACTTCATCAGTGACATTGATATAAGCTTTTCATTGGTTCTACAAGAATGTTTTGGTATTTTCACTACGTTTCAAGTTAGAAAACATTAAGTTGCACAAACCAACTCTGGCCTCTCAGGTGCTAACAACTGCAACGGCCGGTGGGGATATTGTCTATTGTTCATGTATCTTTAACTTAGAAGCGGACCGCTGCCCAAAATTGCGTGCGTACCCGTTTATCAGCAGCGCCCGCCTGCACCCGCCGGAGGCAAAAGTCTCCACGACTGAAACACAGCCCGCGGTGCGGAGAAGGGAAGGGCGCTGGGACTCCTACCCCGCCTCCCGAGCTAAGGCAGCCGAGCTCCTTCCCCGGGGCCTCCTTCCCCTCCCTCCCTTCCCTTGCGCCCGCCCCTGGGCGGGAGGGGCCCGGCCCGCGCGGGCCGTTGGTGAGGGCGCAGGAGCCGCTGTGGCGGAGGCGGGAAGGCCGGCGTGGAGTGGCCGTGCCGACCCGGGGTACCGCCGGAGCAGAGCACGATGTGACTCCGCGGGAAGATGAAGCCGAGCGCTGCCGAGGCCGCCGACAAAGGAGCGCGTCCCCGTAAGCGGTGGGGGGCTGTGGGCAGCGCGGGGGAGCTGCCGCCGTTCAGGCCTTTCTTCGAAGGTGCCGCCATCCCGGCTGGGGCTCTGAGGTGCCGCAGCCCGCCCGGTGCCGGGTTTGGGCCCGACCCGCCCTCGGGCTGGCGCAGCTAGAAGAGCCTTTGCGTGGGTTGGGGAGTTAAACGTAAAAGCGTGGACCTGGTGTGTGGGAAATCGCCGGGCCGCTGCTGGGCCAGCTGCTCCCCCCGGGCAGGGCTTCGCTGGTATTTGCATGGAGGGCTCCTTAGGCCCAGGGTGTGAGAACGCATCCCCTTTCGAGAACTGTTGTTGCAGTCCTGCTAATGCGCTCCAAACTTTTGATTATCCTTCAGAAACTTAATATGCGTGCTCCAATATTAATTCCAGTGTTTACTTTGTTAATTTTTGAATGCCTCGTGTACTAACACCATATTTGATCCCTGATCACCTACAGAATTTTTCTTGAACACTTACTTATCACCCATCTTTTCTGTTTAGATTCAGTATCAGTTGCACCAACCTATGCCTCCCCATTTTGTTGTTTATCTTGGTTTTTTTATCTTCCAGATCCTACAAAACTGACTGTTGTTCCTGCCTTATTTAGCGTGCTCATAAACCTTACTTTGAGAATTTTGCAGCATAAGTAGTGGTTCTGCTCCCTTTCCTATCTAAGACTGTTTCATGGAGGGAAGGAGTACTTAACAGAGGGACTATTTTGCATATTGCCTTTTTGTCTCCAGAAGAGGCCTGCTCACTTCCTGTAGCAGCTCTCATTGTCTTGAGCTTCTCCAGAAGAGAAGCAATTAGGAGGAAGCAATTAGTGAGGAAGAAAAACCAATGTAAAACCAATATGTGCAACTGTACTTCACGCAACTTGGTCTGGTGATAGGTGTCCTTGCCCCTCCCCTGCAGGGAGGTTGAAACTAGATGATCTATAATGCCCATTCCAGCCCAAGCCATTCTGTAGAATGGCTTACTCCATCCATTTCCATAATTTAGAAGTTTTCCTTTTTGGAAATAAAACCAAAACTCAGTTGTGTTTAAATTGCCTTTTCTTTTTTTTCTTTCAGCAGATGGAATACAAGCAAAAACAGAAAAGATAAGATCTTCCCTGAAGAATGTGAAAAAAGACACAGGAAAACCAGAGAAACTAAAATTTAAGCCGCTCACTGGGAAGGTGTTTTACCTCGATATCCCATCAAATGTGATCTCTGAGAAGTTAGGAAAGGACCTCAAAGAGCTGGGAGGGGTAAGTTAGTAATAAAGACCAGTATGAATCTAGAAGGGAATGTGCATGTGTGGAATGCCTTTTTTGTGTTCTTTGTGACTGCATTTTAATGTTATTTATACTTATCTGAGATGGGGTCTTATTTTTCTGTGTTTGTCTTCGGCTTTAGTACAAATAGTGAGAAACTTTAGTACAAACAATGAGCTTATCAACAAATTATTCTGTGATTTTTCAAGAGAAGCTGCTTTACTGATTGGAACAAAAATTCTTATTAGGAAATTTTGTTTTCAAACAAAATTATTCATTGTTTGAGGTGATTTTTCTTCTGCTGCTTCTGACTATATTGACATGTCTGCATATTACAACTAACAGTGTTCAGCTGAACCTGAATGAAATTAGAGGAAGGGTTTTGTATATGTTTACTGTAAGATAGTAACTTCACTAACTACTTTTTGTACAAAGTGTCTTAGTGAGTATTTTTCAATACTCTTACTTAACAAATAAATTTTATAAGAATCTTACTAATATTTTTCCTAATTCTGCCTTCTATATGGAAGGAACTCTTTGATACAAGCAAGTACAAGGTGTGATAATAATGTTAATTGCATTGCTTGTATTACTAAACACCTTTTAAGCACAGAGGCAGAAGGGATCTGCCTAAATTGCTAGCTGTTCTGAGCAGTGCTTTGGCAATACTACTTTGACCTCAGGGACACTGAGCAGCTTTATGAAATTGGTATTTGTCTGAAATCATAGTAGCAGTAAGGAATAGCAATAACGTCGTTTTGAGTTAGGTGCATTGTTTTACATTTGACGTCAAATAAGTGCATGCTGTCATTTGTCTTTCTCTCTAAACCAGAATTTTAGGAATTCATGTGTGAAAAGTAAGGTCAAAACTCAAAGACTGAAAAGGAAGTTTTTTTTGCTTATTCTGAGGAGTACGTGCCTCAATCTGAGGTGCACAACACCCTCAAGATCAGTTACCAGTTTCATTGTTACTTGTGTGGAGTGCACTCAGAAGTGCCTCTGTATGTCCTGTTTCTGTAAAAGATACATAGAGCAGAATTGAAAGACAAAGTTTCAAGCTGTGTGATTTGTGCTTTCCACACTGATTTGTGGAAAAGAGGAAAATACTTAAAACTATACAAACTGACATGAAATAACAAGGCAAATAGCTGATAATCACACTGTAGTTGGTAATGAGACTGAAGGAGCAAAATGGAAGAGAGTAAACACAGAATAACCACATTTTTATATTGCTGAGTATGAGAATATGAATCTTCTTAAGACTTTACTTTTTTGAGAAGTGTTATAAATACTATAGGTGTAAAACATGGTAGCTATCCTGAAATTTTAGTTTTTCTGCTGGTCCTAAACTCAATAAATTTATAACTTCCTGCAGACTGTAAATTACATTTGCCTTTAAGTTTAGCTGAACACTTCTGTGTAATTTCTGCTACATAAAATTAGGAAAAAATTGTTTCCCTTGAATTAGTCTTGTTATTCCTTAATGCAGTGTTTGCATTCTTCTATTGGGAAAGTATTACAGGTAGATAGTAAAAAATTATAATATTCAAAACAAAGCAGAGCTCTTTTGATAAAGATTACAAAATTAGGAAATTGAAATTAGAATTTGTGACTGATAAGCTGCTAGTACAACTTAACTGTCATTGTCATCCAGATATTTAGAAAATATTTTCTTGTTAATTCACTGTTTTTGAACTTAATTGTTTTGGAAGTTTTATGACTTTCCTTCAAAATATTCAATGTCCTTTAAAGCAGTCAATGTAAAATTGAGTTACTGATCTCTTGTTCTGAAATAATTATTTTTTCTATATCTTTATATTTAGAGAGTGGAGAGCTTTCTTAGTAAAGATATCAACTATCTGGTGACTAACAAAAAGGAGGCAAAATTTGCACCAGCTCTTGGCCAGATTTCTCCTGTTCCTAGTCCAGAATCTGCACCTAATGGAGGAAATGGTTCACCTCACCCTAGCAACAGAAAAGAACGACACGATGGAAGTTCATTTAAGATAGGAGATACAGTAAGTTTCTTAGTACTGCAGATCAGGTGCAACCCATGGGATATGCTCTTACAATTTTTCTCCTATTTTGTTTCCTAAAGGTGGCAGCAGTTCCTTGGGCGAATAAGGGGTTTTTTTCAAACATACTTTTAAACTTATTTGGGCTGACTTGTTAAACTTAACTAACTCAAACTAATTTAGCAAATTTTTTGAAACTAATTTTAAAAAAGAGCCATTTTTGCAGGTAAGCGGAGTACACTAAAATCTGTTCTAATGTAATATGTCTGATTTACAACATTGATGTCATGCTTGGCAGCTGGATCAGGCACGTGATGACATCCAGTGATTCCTGTCTCTTTAGCAACATGGCCTATTAAAATCTGGCTGATGAGGTATTGTTAATGCTGATACCTGCAGAAACGCTCTGATAGTAGTAGGAAATAATTAAAATATTGCATTTTGAATATTAAGTTTTTCTGAGCTCTTTCTTAGGGGATCACATTAATTGCAACAGTATCTGAATTTATGCAGGTTTATGTGCAGTTGCTTACATGGGCAAGTCTTGTGTCCTTTCAAAATACAGTTGAAATACTTAGCTATACTGTATATATGGTGCTTGTTTAGAAACATGACTGAGCCAGGCTGCAGGCAGCAAGCTGGTCCTTGTATTGCATGGGTGAGGGCACCTCATTTTGCAAACAACCTGGATAGGTATAGACAGCTGATTATGAATAAACAGCAAAAAGCAGAAAAAGGAAGTGCACTGGTGATAGAAAAGCAGGGCATAAGACAGAGGCTGTAATGATACTCATGACCGTTAGTTTAATTTTCACAAGCCCAGCTGATGAAACCTCATCTTCTGGTGTGTGTCACTGGCTGCTTATTCTCACCATCCGTGTTGTTCCAGCCCTAGTATTGTGGTGGCCTGCTTTGGCTGAAAATGATTCCTTGTTGGGGGTTTTTTGGTTTTGGGTTTTTTCCTCTTTGACTGTACCAACCATAACCCTGTGAGAAAACATTATTGACCAATATAATGAACAAATGGAGACCCTTGTAGCTAACATAGGTATTTGTTAAGAGCAATGTAAATTGTCTCACTTTGCTACAGATGTGTTTCTGTTTTAATGTAGGTACGTATGAGCAGAGGAAAATCCTTGGTTGAAAAGGCAATCAAAGAACAGGTAAACCAAATAATCAACAAATTTGTGCTTCAGAACCTTTGGTGGTTTGTTCTTCTAGAAAACAAGCAGTATTAAAAGTGGTCTTAGTGGTTTTAGAGAGAAGTCAGTCATTGAATGCTCACGCAGAAATGGAGGGGTTGTCCTAAGTGAAGTGTCAGGTATGTTTTCTGGGTACTTCCTGAAGAATTGGAAGTCTGTGGAGTCTTAAGACGAGTACTAAAATTTGTCAGGATTGCTGATATAACTAACATTTGAGAGGTGCTCCTGAAGTTAATGTATAAATTCACTATGTTCAAATCTTACTATAAAATGTGACAATGAAGAACAATTTTAGTTTTCTGAAGGTATAAATATATTCTGATGGTGAGGTGCTGTAGTACAGAGACAGAAGAGGAGTCTAGGAGAGTGGTAGTCTTTTGGCTAAAAAGCAAAGCATCTGCATTTTAATCTCAGCTTTCATATGTTATATTTGTAATTCTTTTAACTAATTACTATGTATTGTTTAAGATGATTAATATATATTATTAAGATGAATATATATATTCATCTTAATTATATATAT
>VYZQ01010448.1:35173-49764 GCA_013400655.1 Mystacornis crossleyi
AATCAGATAGAATAATATATTATATAATATATAGTATAATATTACATAAAAGATATATATAGTATAAAATGAATTTTTACCTTTACCAGAATCAATTAAAATTAACAACTGATGCTTGAATGTAGGCTTCACTTTTTTTGAGGACAAAATATTCCTCTAAATTGTAGTCTTCATTGCTAAAAATAATAAAAGACCCAGCCTGTGTAAATCCATTCAAATTATAAAAATTGTTTTAATTGGAGATACTTACTGTTCTACAGGTTTTGGTGGCATTTTGCAGCTTGCAGTTAATTAGAATTTATAAAGTGGTGTAAAAATGTTATCTATTTAGATAGATCTGTTATCTGTTATAGACTGAACTTTAAACCATGGCAAGGTGTTTTCAGGGTGGAGAGAGTAAGTGTATAAATTTACCTTTCTTGTTTTCTTTGTTTAGATTTTCTTTTAGAAAAAAAAATTGAGGCATCTGAAGGAGAACACTTATTTTTTTCAGTGTAGAAATAAGTATTTCCTTGAGAAACGTGGTACCTTATTTCAAAGTACTAATGAGCTTAGTTTCCTGCAAAATTCATCATGACTGTATGAAGTCATGATTAACACAGGGAGACTCATAAATTATCTACAGCTAAATCTTTACTTAAAGTGCAGAATAATACAGGGATTTTATACCATCTCTCTTTTTTCAATAGGGGAAACACGTTACTGCTGAAAAGTCGAAAAGTAAGTACTTCAGTAATTGTAGAGGTTTCTGGCTTGACTTACTTTCTGAAAGCTTAATAATGTGCTGCAGTTCTCATGTGGTCAAACGTGGTGCTGTACTCCAGTTTGTATGTCCCAGAGAAGCATGTAGAAGAACTTCCTGGAAATCTGGAAAGAGTTTGTCAAAACCTGTACATAATAAGTTCTAAAATAAAGTCTGCCTATTTATTAAGGTACTGGAGTAACTTGATAAATGATGAAAAGTAATTCACTGTCGATTTCCTTTTCTCCCCCCTTGAGCAGGTAGACTGAAAAGTCCGTTTATCAGGGTGGAAGATAGGAGTCGGTAAGTGTTCTCTTCATGCATTCAGTAATGTGATTCTCAAACTGTCTAATTCAGAATTACTTGAGCAAGTGTGTCCTTAAATCTTAATTTCTTTCAACTTCCTGACTTCAGATGTAAGGTGTACTGCCCTGTTATTATAACGTACAAGTGTGTTTAGCCACTGAATGAGATTGACCAAGTAGTATAGTAATGAATATTTGCAGTAGGTGATGGAAGTTGCAAGTTAACAGGTAACTCCAGTTTGTAGATCATGAGAGTGGATTCTTCTGGTTACTTCCTACCAAGGACTATATGAATGAAAGGGAAACCTGAACCTTTACATCTTTCCTTGGATCCAAGTCCTGTAACCCAAAAGGCCAGTAAAACTTTGCATGCTGAATTCCAGTCCTGCAGTCCCATCTCAATTACATTCATCTCCTGCTGAGACCCTTCAGATGTAAGGAAAGAGAAGTTGTTAGTTAAAATAATTGAAATTAGGTTTAATTTCCTGTCCAATCATTTCTTTTTAAAGGGAAGAATTACAAGCTATTAATTTGACTTCAGAATCCACAGTAGCATGAAATCTGATACTTTCAGCCTTGAAAAATTTCTCGTCTTTCTGGTCCTGTAATCAAGCGGTATTGGTTGTGTAAGAAAATGTCACAAGTTGTGAAGACACTGAATTGTAAAAATAGGTTTAGTTCTGCACATTGTAATTTGCACCTTTAAATTCCTGACTAACTTCTGAGTTACAGTGTTTGTAAGTGCTAAATTCTGTGACCTGATTTCTCTGACACTTTCCTGAATTGAAAAAAGAGATGTAAACCTGGTTGTACACTGACTTTCTGCAATAGGTGTGAGGGACGTGAGGATAGTGGGGAGAATTGGACCAACACATTTTTAAGGACAAGAAATTCATATATAAATATATGTGAATTTGACTTCCCAATGTAGTGGAGTACTAAACACTTGAAACACTTCTAAATATTTATGTAACATAATGTTTTTTAATGTTTATGTAACATAAGTACCAGTTCAGAAGCAGAACATGATGCTTCGCTATTGCTATTATGTTTTCCAGACTTGCTCTTGTAGTTTTGCCTGGGTAGCTTATAATAGTAATGTGGGGAAGAAATCAGACAACTCTGCCATCAGCATTTCAGTCAAATGATTATTCAGTATGTGAACTTTTGACATGCCTTATTTTAAAAGTTCGTAATGTATTCAGAGCACTTTTATAGTTACTAGTTCTGGTATCTCTGAAAGTACAGTGGTGCACCTTTCATTTTTCTGAAAAATGAAAAGGTCAGGTTTTATATTTTGAATAGTGAAATGATTACTTTTTTTTAAAAGAAAATGGTAAAATGAGAAAAAAATGCATTGGATGTTGGGAACTGCTGTAACGACTTCTCAGGAGCACAAATGCACCGTTGTCCAAATTATTCTTGGGTTTATTGGTTACCCAGCTCACAACTAATAGGCACACAACTCATATCCTGAGGAATGTGTAAAGACAGCTGTGGAAGCTGAAGGAAAGTATCAAGGAAGGAATGAATGGCTTACTCTAAGTTATTTATCTGCTTGGCATGCTGTGTATTTCATATGTAAAAGAGAAACACTTCCAAGATTTTGGACCTGGAGTAATGTATGCAGTGAAGCCTTTTTTCCATTTTTCATAGTTCTCACGCATTTCTTTTGTGTTAATGCAGCCAGTACCGACCGTTCTACCTGCAGTTACTGAGTTTTCCCTTTCTGAACTACTGTGTTCCAAAGCCATATAGTCCATTTGAGGTGGATAAGAAGTATCCTTCTGGTCAAAAGCAAACTCAGTCTAAGCAAAGGTTTGTTGAAAACTTTGTTACTGAGATGTGGGTAGAGGAGAGGGTTGTTCTCTAAATTATTTCATAACTAATTGTGTTCTAAAATAATTGCTCTTCTTCTAATTTTCTGTGCTATTTAATACTATTAGCCATATCTCAGCTGATGTGTTTACTGCACTGTTGGTGTCTGTCTCTCTGTCTGTACCCTCTTTATCCTGTCTTTAGTCCTTTTTTTAGCCATACAGATGCATACATCCAAAAATGTGGCCTTCTCATTTCACTGTGAGTCAGCATAAGTTTATTTTTTCCTTTCTGCCTCTGGTTTCTTCTTTGTCTTCATCTTGGATGCTATTCAGTAAGTATTTCACAGGAAGTGGGATTTTTAGGACTTCTTCTGTATTTGTCCATGTAGTGCTGAAATAATTAGTTAAAATTTTAAAAGCAGTGACATTCAATCACAGTGTCTAACCATTGTTGATAAAGAGTGTATACTGTTGATAATTTATGGAAATTAGATAAACTGTTAATACTGCTTCAGCTCTTCAAAGATGAAAAGTGGATACCAGCTGCCCAGTAGAATTGCAGTTGGTTTTACAGCAAGTGTTTATGTGATACATTTTGGCATTCAGGCTCTATTTGAGAACTACAGGTGCAGTTAGAACTTCAGCAAATCAATTTTATGATTTGAAACTATTTAAGAGTCGTAATTGTTTTTTGTGAATCAGTGTGGTTTTTAAAAATTTTTTCTACCTAGCTTATTTAATTGACTTCTAAAATTGAGTCCTGTGGGAGACTAAACATATTTAGGTGAAGGGTAGCTTTGCCATACATGGAACTTTCTGTGTCTAGTAAGTTGCTGCTTTTCTGTCCTTGGGGCTGAAGACTTAATTAGCTGTGATACCTGTCTTCTTTATAAAATGGCTTCTCCACAGTTCTGTCCAGTCTTGACTTTCATGCAGTGCTGGAGGTTTTAGCTGATGTTGCCATGATGCCTTATTTTTTTTTTAATTGCAATGAAGAAAAAAGCAAAAAACATATTCCAAGGGTTACTGCTGCATTAATAAGGCAATTTCTGATTGTGTCTCTTCAGAGGAGGTTGGAAAGACCCATTCTTTTTAAGCCATTAAAAAAACATAAAGGCAGTTTTTGTTTAGATGGATTAAGGGATGTGATAATAGTAAAAATTTCAGAATTTATGTTTGAATAAATATTCCTAATTAGTATTTCAAGTGGGCACATACCAAAGAGATGTTTAGGTGGGAAATTGTTTCATACTCAGCAGGTGAATGTGAGCAATGTCAGTTTTGGAAGAGAGAGAGGGAAATGTTCAGTTGTTTATCTTTACCTGGGAGAAAAGCTTGTTGAAGCAAAGTTGTTAGTTCTGCTTGCTTCTGCACTGGGCAAGACCTGCAGACATACTCAGTCTTTATATGATCCATTGTATTGCTTATATCCTGCTTTACTGATTCTCTCTGAGTTTTACTGTTTTCCAGAGGGAAGATGTGAAGGCTGGTATAACAGTTAAAGCACACACTGGGGTTCCCTGTCCTGCAGAACCCAAGAAATGCTGGGTCACGGTGTTAGCAATACATTGCTATGCTTTTTAAGCTAGAGATTTTTCAAGACAGATTTTTTGATGTAAAGTTCTGACCTTACATCTATGCAGATACTTTGTAAAATCTGTCAGAGTGATTTTTGACTAAACAGGGAGATGGCATTATTCCTTTAAAGTAAAAGGGAAGTAGAGATTGATGACTTTGCTTTGTTGCTGGCATATCAACCTTAAGTGATTTAATAGTGAATTGAAGCAAGCAGTAGGTCTCCCCAGATGAGGACTCTGAGGGTCATGGAGCAGCTTTTGAGAACCTCTTCATATTTTAATGTCCAGGAGGAACTTTAGCTGCATTTTTTTGCATTCCCACTTAGCCTGTACCTAGAAAAACAGGACAAAATGTCATTAGGTCAGCATATTCAAAATTACGTATAACCAACAAATATGGCTGTTACTTTTGCCAAAGAATGAAGAGAGGTCATCTTTCTCATATATGTATTTTCTAGGCTTCAAAAATACTGACAGTGGGTGTTAAAATACATTTTTTTCTGTTTCTAGTTTGGGTTTTATCAGCTGTGCACAGGGATTTTTAAATGCCCTTTGATTTTTATTTGTTTAGCAATTTTCTATTATTTATTCTGAGTCAGTGATAGTAGTACATCTGTACTAACCTGGATGTGTTGTGCTTAAATATAATTCCGCTGGGTCTGCCTGTCTTCTTGCAGTAAATGTTTCTGGGTTTTGTTTGTTTGATTTTTAAATCTGTGCGTAACTTTTCTCTTAGTTTTTTCTAAGTGTTGACTAAAATAATCTAAATAGTTTAAGGGGAAATAGAGGTTTGTTTTGTTTTTTTTTTTTTTAAGCGAGTAAGAATGAACATACTGTGAGAGGCAAGTCGAGCACTCAGTCCCGTATTTAAGACTCATTTATATTCTCTCAACAGAAACAAAATAAACAGTGACAAGGACTGTGGAATGCCTGCTCAGTTCCCTCAGAAAGACAAAAAGAAGAGAGGCTATTGTGAATGTTGTGGGAAGAAATACGAAGATCTGCAAACAGTATGTGAAATGTCAAGTATATGCTTTGATACTATCATGTCTCTTAAGTGTGGTATCTAGAGGTTTCTCTATGATTTTTAATTTTCAAATATTTTTCTGGACAACCAGGAAATGAGTATTTTTTCCCATGTTAGAAGAAGCAGTTAAGAATTAAAACCTATCTCTGATAGCTGAAGGCAGTAGTAATTCATGTCTTGGAGATGCTGGTAGTAAATCAATGATATTTACTTGCACCTCGTTGTACTGCTGACTTATATATTCATATTTGTAGTCTTAGATTTGTTTCATGTTTGTTCTTTATTGCAGCATCTTGAAAGTGAGCAGCACCGAAATTTTGCACAAAGCACACAGTATAAAGTTGTTGATGATATAATCTCAAAGTTAGTTTATGAGTTTGTTGCATACAAAGATGATGATACAGGAAAAATAAAAAGGTGAGTTAAATGTTGTAAATTTTAAAGACTCTCTGAGTCACGACATTGATAAAGATTAAAGATAGTTCTGAAATTCTTGATCTGAGTAAAATAGGATAAATTCATGTTTTGAACTCTGAAATAAATAATAGAAATTTGCAGTGCAGCTGTACTTGGCAAATCAATTCTGTGAAGCAGAACTTGGAAAAAAATCATAAGTGCGGATGACATTAGAGAAAGATGAGACAAAGTTGTCCTACCTATCTTCAGCTTCTGTCAAGCAAAATATACTGTACTGAAGTATTGCTGTCAGAAAGACAGCAGTGTCTGGACATCTTGCTCTGAATGCTTTCTGTCATTTTTAGTAGTCTAAGGACAGCAAATCAGTCAATCTGATCTCCTTACCTGTGGAAAAACTTCCTACCTATACTCTAAACCTCTTAGCTTGTGTGCTGCCTGTGCAGGACAGAGAAAGCAGATGTAGCTCAAGAGCTTGAAAGGGCAAGAAAGGCTTGTTTGGTGTCTTGTACTGTAGGCACCAGGGTCTTGGTTATGTGAAACAGTAGCACTATTCAAGGTTGCTCTGATTTTTTGCAAATTAGTCAGGAGATAAGGAATGCTTGTTTATTTATTAAAAAAAAAAGGCAAGTAATGAAGAAATAAAGATATTCGTAGTGAAATAAAAGGAAATGCTAATAGAATGAAACAACTGATAGCCTAATGAAAACAAGCCTTTATTTCTTTTGTTATTGCAAAATACTCAGAGTTGTTAGGCTTGAAATCCTGTCAAGAAAATCATGTTAATTTTGCGTATATGTATCATACAGTATTTGTAAGTATTTATAATCATTGCATTATATTCATTAACTTCTTTTGTTCTTAATGCCACTGTAAATTGTGATTTACTGAACTAGACTACTTTGTTTTTAAAACAGTATTATGAGCTGTAGAAATTAGTAAGAAAACATCAAAATCAACTATAAGACACTCTGCTCCTGTAGAAATAGTGTGTTAAATATATCTTTCCTTGAAGAGTAAAAACAAAAACTCTTTTGTTAGTTCGGTTGCTTTTCTAGAATCAGTTGCATATGGTGTTATGTTGCGTGGAATTTTTTATGTTTGTTAATATTTTTAAACAATTTAATTGTAGGACAAAATGTAGCACAGGATATTTTTCTCCTATTATTGGAAAGATAACGAGACCAGATGAGCTGAAAGAGCGACTGAAAAAGCAACGCATTTCTTTGAAAACCTACTCATGGAAGGATACTGCAATGCAGGCACTCAAACTGGATCGCCAGCCTGCAGAAGTACAACCAAATTCTGTGCCAATACCTACCCCTGTTTCTGCATCTGTCTGTTCAGTTCTATGTCACCCATCACAACCTTCAGAACTGAAAAGTAAGTTCAGAATTAGTAATGGAAATGTTAAGACCGATTGCTCCTTTGCTGTGAAGGTAAGAGAGACTGTTGTATCATCAAATTCCATACAAGCACCCCTTCAGAAAACTGACAAAGTGTACGCAGAGATCTTGTCTCAAGCTTCTGAGCCGTTCAGCAGGGAAATACTGGAACCAGATCTAAGTAAAAAGAATGTACAGTGTTTTCAGGAAGGAATGTGTACTTTCTATTCTCATACCCAAGTTATAGATTTTAATGAAAAAGACAGAAACTTATTTCAGCAAAAACGAAAATTAAATAATTCAGTAGTTCTGCCAGCAAAGTGTTTGAAACAAACAGATGCCAATCCTACATTTGTCAAGAAACATCATGATTTGTGTGATAATCATCAACAAGTGCAGCACAATGCCAGGGAGGCTGAGGTATCTGATACTGCTGTGAACAAAGAACTTAATGCATCAGCTGCCAGCACTGCCCACAGCTCACCGTCTGGAAAGCTGCACAGAAAAGTGAAGCTTAACTTGGGAAGGAATAAAAGAGAAACCCGGAAACAGAATATGGAGTTATGTGTAAAGAATTCAGATGGACTGTCTGTTTCTGAAGAGAAGAGAACCATTTGTAGCTCTCCACTGCAGACCCTATTGGAATTATTTCAGACAAGTGAAAGAAACTCAGAATTTGTAGGTTTTTCAAGTTACACTGAGAATAAATGTTCAATGAGCATAAATGATACATGTGAAGGGCAGAATACAAATGTTATGTGGTCGTTATTCTCCTCTTCATCCTCATCCCCATTTTTTGGATTTTAATACTGGTTTATTTAATATAAAATTTTTTAAATTGACTTGAGAATTAACGATTTTATTCATGAAGACTTGAATTGCTGTATTATATGTACAGATTATTTGGTTTTCAAGTTTTTTAATGCAAAAGCTTCTGTATATGTAAATACGAAAAATAAAACTAAGTTTGGTTTCAGTCATGTGTTTTGGGTTTTTTTAGAGGTACTGCTTAATCATGGCTGGTAAAAGGCTCTGACCCCACATTTGGATTAAATGAATTGCTAGGCAAAGCATGATGCAGCTGCATTTAGATAGAAGAATTTTCTAAAATCATTTGATTATGATACATTCCAAGTAACCACATTAAAAATAAAGTGGATGATTATTGTAAATAAGGTAGTCCGTTACTCATGGATTACTAATTTTGTGGGCATTTGGTTGCTTCCCTTTTCTGTTTCTTCTGCTGCTGCTTTAATAGAGAACACAGTAACAAATGTGTTACGTACTTTGACTACTGTGATGTATTATTAAATTAAAACTAGCTCTATTGTGTATTTCAGTGTCATGGGTTGACAATCAAACCACTACATTCAGCTACTAAGAAAGCAGTTAGATGTATAAAAATATATTAGGGGAAAACAAACAAACAAAAACCCAACAGGACAGGTAGGTTTCTGATCAATGGGTCCTTTGTTTGATTTTTCTGTCAGAGTAGCCAGCCTGTAATATTGGTTACTCAGAGGGTAAGTGAAAGATGCAAGTGAGAGTTGGGAAGACTTCTTTTTTTTTAATAATGCAGATTTTTACCAGAGCTGATTTCTTTCAGAATTTCTGTATCTGTAAATCATGAGAGGGCATAACTATGAAATTACAAGAGGCAAAACTTTATTAATACATGTAGAGTGCCTTAAGGTCATGTAAGAGATCTAAACCACAGAAATGACTTTCATTAATTTTTGCATAAATTTTTTACATTTTTATCTTGTCCCCATTTAATATTCTCAAACTTAGTGCTTTTATGGTTAAAGTGCTTTAATGTTGCCTGCTATTGTCTGTCCTTTATAGGCTATTTTCTGTGAGGAATAGGTAAAGCTGCTTGGAGTGCAGGAATGGGTGAGAAAAATGACATAAAATTACTTTCCTTTAGAGAGGGTATGACTTGGAAGCCTAATGATGAAAGTAGCTGCTTAGGGAGTTGCTGTCACCTAAAGGGTGACATTCCTTTTTCCCCTGTTAATGTAATTGCGTGTACACTCTGGTGAGGACTGCTTTTGGCTTCTCCATCTTACAGATCACTTCTGGCTTGATTCATAGTTAATTCTGATCTGGATTCACATCCAGAAAATATAGAAAGCAAATACAGAAATGAGCAAAATGAACATTTTTAAATGGCATTGATCTTGAATGTGTATGTAATTATTTTTTTGCCTGTATATTACTAGTATATAGTGTTCTAGGACTGGGACTTTAAAGTAGAAGACTGAAGCAATTACTTTGTTCTTCATTTTGAGTGACGCTTAAATGATTGCTCCCTGGTTCAGTGAATGCTGTATATTTTAGGAACAAGTGTTTTGTCTGTTTTTTTTCTATTGAGATAATTTTGTTTGGTTGGAGGTTCTTTTGTTGAGGGGTTTTTGTTGGTTGGTGTTTTTCTGGGTGTGCGTTTTTTCTAGCTTTTGGTTCAGTCTTAAAATTAAGAATAATTTGCATTTCCCCCATAACCTGTTCCAGCAATCTGCCAGTAAGTATCTCTTGCAGCCGCCTCCCTGCTCCCATCCCTGAGGCACACACTCCTTAGCTGCCGTGGTGGCCTCCATCTGACTGGGATGTATGTGCAAGGCTCTTGATACACGTAGGGGTTGCTGCAATGTTAGGTGTGAAGGGTAGAAGAAGTCACCGTTAGTAAATCTACTCATCAGATAAACGATGTGCATGTTTTGCATGTGATTTGATGCAGTCCTGGAACATGTTAGCTCTACAGGCACTGCAGAGAAGTTTTAAACACACTGGAATCTGGCTTTAGAATCTGGAAGGGGAGAAAAATCAGAGGTTTGTCATTAGACTATGAAGACTTTTCATTGTAATCCAGAGCAAGATAGGAGAGTCACTGCTACTGGTTCCAAAAAGCAGTTTTAGTCATGATGCAGATTTTGTTTACTGGTCACTTTAGTGTGTGTTAAGAGTCCTCTTTGTAGTATATTCAGATGGCATCACAAGCCACAGTAAGCCTATTAACTATTTTCAAAACAGATTTACTCAGCGTATTTAATTATTTTAATGTATTTATTATCTTTTAAGCTTGTTTAAAAAAACCCCAACAGTTTTAACAAAAATTTGAAAGTATTTATGTTGCAATTAAAAAAATGGAAGGGTAGTTATTAGAATATCTGTGTCTCTGATTTCCTCACAGAGAATAGAATTGAACATTTTCAAAACGTGGCAGTGATTCTGAGAAATGTCATACAGTTTGGACAAAGACTACCAAGAGTGCCTCTCTGGTCACTAAAACTACACTTCTAATGGCAAACCTTTATTTATAATCTGTGAGTAGGTATGATGATAATTAGGTATTACATAATTACTGTTTGAACTCTTTCTTCGTAAGTACCTGGATTTCTTCTAATGCACTTCATTTTTGAATTGTCTTGCTTTCTGTGACTTTGAGAAGCAGGTGTAGGTAATGTTTATTCAAAACCAGGTGTTAAGGTTCTAACTGTTGCTCTTTTTGTGGTAGTTAAGAGACACTTGGAGCTCTGCTCCCATACTCTGCAGCATACACTTATGAGATTCCAAGTTTTAATGAAGCACACGAATCTTGAGTATCAAAACAAGATGAAGACTTTAACCCTTGTATAGAACAGACATTACTTAATTTTAACATCTGATTAAAAAATATCCCCTAGGCTTTTAGATCATAAAGGTACTCTTGTTTAAGTGTTTAGTTTGTGGCCCAGTGATCTTCCTTGTTTCATAGGTGTGGCAAGCACATTTATGGGGATGTGAAATACTTTATGATCTTTAGAATGTTAAAATAGGAGGTATGTGCATACACGTGCACATGCCAATGCTGAAAGCCTGTGCAGACACTCTACTGGTTTGGTACTTCAGTGTAAGGGTGAGTTCAGACCCGGGGACAGACCAAAATGATCTTCAGTAAAGACTTTTAACATGGGAACTGTAGCTGGAAAATGCAAAGTTGGGAGGGTAGTAACAACATCAGAAGAAATACATGTGTTGAAACCTGCTTTTTAAAAATACAGCATTGGAAGAAGCAGTGTTTTACTTCAATTACACCTACACCATAGGCTTGGGTTTTTGCAGTGGATGGCCGAGCACTGCGTGTGGCTTTGCTCCATGGTATATATTTATCTGGAGCAGAAGTGGTGTGTGTAAATTATCATGTGGCTGAGAGGAAGGAGTCCACAAACCGTGTGTGTGTGGGGGGGTGTACGTACAGACACTCCTGTGGGAATTAGCAACGCCAGCACCACTCACACGTAAGGAAGTTCTGCGGTGCTTCTGAGACTGACGCACTCAGGCGAGCCCTTTGCTCTGCAGCAGCATCTCTGTGGGCAGCTCTTGCCCAGCCAGCGATGCATGAACACTTGACACGAAGCAGTAGGTGACTGTAGAGCTGGCTTTCCCATTAGCGCTGTAGGGAATTTAGTAACAACCTGAGGGTTTGGGCTCCTTAGATCCACCTGTGACGGTGTGTGCACCTTCATCCTGCATCTGAAGAGCTTCAGCTCTGAAGCACTCAGTTAATGCAGCTGGTGGTGGTGTCTGTGGAGCTCTTGTGGCAATCTCTGAGTGAAGGAATGATGAAAAAATGGTAGCTGCTCTAACTGGTGTAATTACAGCGATGCATGTGGACATGGGATAAAAATACTAATCCCTCCACGTTTTCCAGCTGGAGACTCTTTGTGAGCTATGTGGTCCATGTGGCCTCTGGGCCATTGGCTGATAAGCACCAGGGGCTGATAAAGACTGATCATGCTGGGCTTTTTGATCATGTGGGCAGTTGATACCACACTAGCATCAAATTACCATCTACCTTGGTTGTACAGAGTCTACTCAAAGGTGGAAAGCATTTCCCTGCCCTAGTTTCATTCTGTAGGTGCTCAGAATCTGAGAACTTTAAGACATGCAATTAGACTGTGTAAAGAATTATGGGAAATTCTTGAAATAGTGAAGTGTAAGATAAAACTACAATCAAATGTGATCAAGCGTTCATACCCTTCTTGGGTGACTAGTTTGGATGTTACTTGCATCACAGCAAGAAACGGACTCTGCTTTATCCCTCTCATTTTTTCCATTATGTTTCATCTCATGTAAATAGTTCTTCTAGAAAATCAGCTATTTTCCTTTGAAGTGCTTACTCCCACTCAGATTTAGCTGTAACCTTTATAGGCATCTAATCACCACTCTTGAAGACAAATGAGGGGAAATTTTAGCGACCAATTGATCCAGAGCAATTGTACAACTTATTAACACAGAATATATGTAGGTGGACTAGAAAACAAATACCAAAATTTGTTTCTTAGCATAACTAGTCCTCTGGACTGTGTAAGGAGATTGTTTTTACTATTAAGTGCAAGCATAAATAAAGGCAAACCCTGTTGGTAATACTACAGAGTCACCATGATACCTGTAGCAGGTGAAGGTAAATTTGAGTAAAGTTCATTAATGAGCTTACTATCTCTGAAGGTGATACGAGATAAATATTTGGGGTTTTTTACCATGAATTCTGCAAATGTTACTTTTTGGTTCTTTGCTTTAGATAGTGCAGCTATGCAAAATAAATGCTGAGCACCCCCGATATAGCACTCTAAAAAGACTTGGGATGCAAAGCAGGTGTTTGGGTGTAGTCCAATTTCATTTGGGATAAAGAAGCTGTAGATTCAGGTGGCTGTTTGACATAAATTTTTATTGTTTGGGGGTTGTTTTGGTTTTGGTTTTGTTTGGGTTGTTTTGTTGTTGGTTTTTTTGTTTTGTTTTGGTTTTTTTTTTTTTTTTTTTTGTTTTTGATGTTGTTGTTGTGTTGAGGGNGTTGTTGTTGAGTTGAGGGGAAGTCTCACTTCAAGATTCAGAGACGATTATTTATGAGTATGTAGATAGCTGGCCATAAACCTCAGACTTTCTCTGTGACCTTCAGTACGGCAGGCAGGGGAGGGGGAGGTGCTGGTCTCCTCTCTCTGGGGACTAGAGATAGGACACAAGGAAATGGTAGGAAGCTGCAACTGGCAATGTTCATATCGGACATCAGGAAAAGATTCTGCACTGGGAGGGTGATTGGTCACCGGAACATGCTCCTCAGGGAAGCAGTCCCCAAGTCAGGAGTTAAAGGAGTGGATGACACAGTTATATGGTGTATTTTTAGGTAGTCCCACAAAGAGCAGGGAGTTGGACTTTATGATACAGGTCTCTTCCAACATGAGATATTCTATGAGTTGCTGGAAGAAGAAAAATTGGTCCCCTGATGTGAAAGAGCTCATTGCTCAGAGGTGGATAGTCTGCCACAGTCCTCAGCAATGTTGAGGAACTCCCAGGAAAGTAAAACTAGAGGTGAATCTTGATGTTCTCTGCCTGATTTCCCAAATGAATATGAAATCACCATCAATAAAATTTAAATATTATTTCTCTGAAGGATTAAGCCTGTCAAATCATCCATTTCTAATCAATGTGTACAATAAGAAAGGACTTCAGACATAGAGATCAGGATTTACTTCCTTGTGATTTAGGTTCTTCATCATGATAGAGAAATTTTCTGCAATTTATTTAAGTCTTCTCTTTAGAATTAATCTTCAGTGTTTACCATAGAAGTGATAAATAAGCCAAATAGTAGAAGATGTAAATAAGAGAGATTTGCAAGGAGAAGCATGGAAAACCTTTTTCAGCTGTTTTGGCTAATTGCTTCTAGCATGCACACTTTTAAAATGCTTTTATCTTTGTATTAGTTGGCCCTATTTCTAAAAAAAAAAAAAGTTATAAATATTATTCTTAAAATTAGTGAAAGGTTTGACCAAAATAGAGTTGGCATACCAAAAAATAGGACTATATTTATGAACCATATGTATCATACCTCACCATATCCGCTGAGCATGCAGACTGGATAAAACTGCATTCATAGTTGTTAGCTTAAAGCAGCCAAGCCTTGGCTGGTGCTGGGTTGGTGAACCTTCCATATGTAACACCTACACTAAATGTGAACACTGATGAGCAAGAGAAACAAGAAATATATGATGTACTGATCCAGGAAATGAGCATATAACTGTACTGTGTCTCTACTGCCGAACGGGTGTAATATATACCCAATGTCATGAATTCTCACAGAAATACTGACAGAAGCAGCTGTGAAGTAGTGTGCTAGTGGGGAAGTTTGGCCTAACTGAAATAAAGGTAGGGGTTGTTTGCAGCCTGAAATGCAAGGATTTGTGACTTTTGTAAGAGGATTGAAGCATCAGATTATAATACTGATTTTTTTTTTTTAATAAATAGCACTTTCTCGTTTTTTTTACCCACCATCCATGGTATTTTTGAC
>VYZQ01010448.1:50027-71125 GCA_013400655.1 Mystacornis crossleyi
GTAGTTAAGGAAGGTGAGATACACCGTGCTGAGAGGCAGCACTGCTGCTCTCGGCTTCCCGGTAGGTGGGAGTGTAGAACTGGGTTGCAGATGCTGCCATCCCTCCGCTGAGGGAGAATAATCCTCGCGTTTCAGGGAACGGACATCGTGGGGACTCCTTGACACTTCTGCCTCTTGCTTAGTCCAGGAGAGCGTGTTGTAACGTGAAAGGAATGATTCTGCGTTGTGATCCTTTCCTACTCTCTTTGTTAAAAGAGCGGGGAGGGAGTAGAAATTTAAGAAAGGGAAAAAAAAGGTCATAGAGAAGGAAATGAAATTGCTCTGAAAATGAACACGTACAGGAGGAGAGGGGGGCTGACGGCGGTACGGGCAGGGAGGGAGGGAAAACGCCCCGGCTGCCTCCCCAGAGAGCCCCCGCCCTCACCCGCAGCTGTCAGTGAAGGCAAGTTTTGCGGCGGGGGTTCCCTCAGCCCCGGAGCGGTGCGGTACCGGGGCGGTGCGGTACCAGGGCGGCCCCACGGGGCGGGGGCGACTGCGGAATCCCTGCGGCGCTGCCCGGGCTCCGGGGCTTCCCCTCCGGTCTCGCCTCGCTCCCTCACGCCCTGGCAAACGACTACATTTCCCAGCACTTCCCTCTTCCAAGCGGGCTCTGCGGGGAGCCTCGCCGGCTCTCGCCATCTCCTTCGCTGGCAGGGGGCTCGGCGCGGCGGCGGGGCGGAGCTCGGCAGCCCCGGCCCCGCGGCAGCCGCNGCGCTGAGCACGCGGGTGCGGAGCGAGGCGGCGCGGACACAGGTGAGCGCCGGGCGGGGGGACAGGGGCCGGCGGCGCGGAGCCTCGCCGCACCCTCGGCCAAGGGTGTTTGCACCGCCGAAGGATAACGCTCGGTGCAAAGCGATGCTCGGCCAGACGCGCGGCTCGGTTTCCCGCAGGAGCGCTGGGAATACCAGCCCCGTGCAAGGGCGCCCGAATTAGTTAAGATGGTCCCCGTGCCTGTTAATGCCCTCCCCCGGCCGTCAGCGGGGGCCCGGGCGGGCACAGCCCGCCGCCTGCGGCGGCCGGGGCACCCAAAATGAAAGTTGCAGTGCCTTTGCGACTGCGGGGCTTGAAACGCTGCGGCTTAATTTCGGCTTCTGGCTGAAGCGTGGGCAGGGTGGGTTTGTGTTCTGTGGACTCGGATGTGGTTTGAAAAATAGAAACTGGATATCGGAAGGGAATTGCTTGAAATGTAACGTGCGAACTAAACGCAGGATTTAACGTACAGATTGCCTGCTACCCAACCCGAGGTATATTTTCAAATTCCATGGTATCATAGAGTCATTAAGGTTGGGAGAGACCTCTAAGATCATTGAGTCCAGCTATTAACCTGGCACTATTTGTGTTAAAAACGTATTTCTGTTTATATTATATGAAGACCAATCCCTGTAACTTTTAACAACCTGATTTTGTATTAAAATACAGTGATTTTCATCTTGACCCCTTTTGTTTGAGGTGGTACATGGCTGTTACATCTAAAGAAAAAAACATAGAGTCCGTGTCATTATAGATGAAGAACATAAAATCTGAGCATTTGAGGTAACTGCTGACATCCAAGATGAGTTGCAGGCCTCTGTTTCCCCCTTTTCTAACTGACTACTGTGTGTTTAAGAAACTAAATAGGTGAAAAAATTGTCTTATATTTTATAATTTTTAGAATGTCTCATTTTTATAATCCATGAAGTATAAGAACTGACAACTTGCATTCTCTTCGTGTAGTTAAATAATAAACAAGCTCTTCATGGCATATGTATTTGCCTCTGAATATAACTTACTCTTTGTAAAGATTGTGCAGATGTGAAGCCCATATTTGCCATACAATAAAATTGGATTCTCCAAGTTCATAATGCTTTGCTTAAAAAAGAAAAAAAATCCTCTAGGCATTTCAGGATTCTTTGAAGACCCTTGAACAGTCACAAGTTCAAACACTTTGTGACATATCTGTTTTAAACTTAGTAATGGTTGCATTTGGCTTTAGTATTAGGATTAAAATAGTGGTCTTACAGAACGTTCTCATTAATGGGTTTTGTTTTTTTGAATGTCTCAGCTTTTATTCACCAAATCTTATGCTCATAAAATTTTCAGGTCATCCTCATCAAGTTAAGTTGTTAGTATGAATATTACTCTAAGCGGAAAAAAAAAGTAACACGGGTGGTTTGAAAAGGGATAAATACATTTATTTCGCAACAGTCTCCACAGTAAACCAATGTAAATGTGTAAAAGCTCTGATGTAAATGTGACAGCTACTACAACTTTTCTTCCTGATCAAGAAGTTACCCCTCTGCTGCTTAAAATATTCCCAGCCTCTCCCATGGTATCTGATGGTTGTTACTCTTGGAAGGATACAGTAGCTGACAGTGGTTTGGACAAAGAAGATTGCCAAGCTGGCGGAACCAAGTGAAGCAGTACAGATTTTCTGTGATTCTGGCGCAGAGCATGGTTACATCCTAATTGCAGGATATTGCTTCCCTTGCCCGGGGACCTGAGTCAGCTCAGTGGTAATGGACCAGCAGCGTGGCTGACTTTGCTTAACTGAACTTTTGTAGAAGCTGCGTTTAGGAGGGTACTTATCAAAGTTATGGACTAATTTCACAGAGTTAACTTTTGTGGTTGCTTTTGGATGTCTGATGAATGTCACATGAAGTATAAAGATGCTGGATTCTGCTTCTACATGAAGAGACACTCATGAAGTATCTTACTGTTAAGAATTAACAGTCAGTGGCATATAAAGAGTAGGGTAACAGAGGTGTCCTCTCCATCAGTAATATTTCCATATGTATTTGTTTGTTTTATGATTAAATACACTCTGACTGTCTCCATGTTCTATCCGTTGCTAATAGTTTTTGAATAGCTGTGTATAAGAGTTAAAAAAGCTGCTCTTGAATAGAGATTTCAAACCAAAGCTAATGGCCTTCTGGATTAGTTAAAGGAGGATGCTTCTTTGAGGGGGTAAAAGCATTCAAGAAGAATCTCTGGTGAGTGAAGGACTAGCAACCATGTCTAGAAAAACAGATACCTGAATGGGAAGGTGCAGCCAGAGGACTAGACAACAAGGCTGTATTTGAATCAGTGTTAAAATAATGTAGAACAATGTAGTTGTGTTTTGAATCGGATAAAGATTAAAAGGGGGGGAGAGAGAGAGAGAAGCGGGAGAGAAGGAAGTCGCATTAAATCGGATTGGATTCCTTTAATTCCTGGATGAAAGCTTTAGCTGCAGAAAGGGCAGAAGTTGAACAAGAAGGATGCAAGCCTGAGTTCAGAACTGAACAAAGGGAAATGAAGATGATCATGCAGAAGAAAAGCGTGGCCTTTGCAGATCAGGAGTTTTAGAACAGGCTCATGATGGAGTTGAGCCAGAGGAGCGTAATACAAGAGGGTGAAAGGAGATAATTGAAGGCACAAGTGACTGGGAAGTGATGAATGGCAGATTTCTAAAAATTTATGGTTTGTTTTCAACAATTGTTGAGGTTTTTCTCTAGCAACTTCCTCTGTTTTGTTTGTTTTGGTGTTTTTGAGCCATTGCCATTGCCATAAGAGTTGAGTGACTTCTCTACATGCATGCTTTACTATTAAATAGTGAAGGAAATAGTCTATGTACTCAGCTTAGAAAGCCAGAATGTAATTGCTTAAAAAACATAATTAATGTGCTCACAATTGTAGTTGTCCATGTTCTGAACCTCAGAACACAGCACAAGGCAAATGTTGTAGGCTATTATATGTTCATGTGGTTAATGTTTTAATGTACAATGTATAGTGGACATTGGAGAATTCAGGTGACTTTGGGTTTCTGCTTTTAACTCCATTGCAGAATAGAGTCACTACTAGTATCTGTGACACTCCTGTATTTCAATTTCTCTGTTCCCCAAAGGGGGCCTGTTCGCAGCTGCACAGCACTTACTGTATAGAATAAACAAGATAAGATACAGCTAAAAATACACTACTATTATATTATCATTAATGCAATCCAGGATCTTAGCAATGGACACCTAATTTACTGCTGCATAAATAAATGTATTAGAAGATGAGAGTCCTCTATGTCAGGGACATTCAGTGAAAGCTAATCTAAGATTTTTGTGTTTAAAAGAAGGAAAGTTCCCACCTTGGACATTTTTAAGGAACCTTTTCCCTCTATGCCTTAAACCATATTTTGGTATTGTAAGAAGCACATGAGAAACCACAAGTTTCATAATATTTTCCTTTAGTCAATACTGTGCAGGTATGTTCTTTGTTAAAATGTGGGAATGTGTAAGCATCCCTCCCCACTGCCTGTATTTGTTCTTCTGCCTGTGAAGGAGAGCAAAACAAAGCACAAAGTATGCCTTGGGTTTGTAATTTACATCAGCACCTGGTTTGGAGGACCTTTTCTTTAGTAATTTCTAGTCGATCAAGTGTTCTGGTTGGGAAGATGAGATTCATTTTCCCGCTGAAGATTAGCTGGAAAATGAATCACAACATGCCTTCACCTAACAGATGTCTTCCCTCAGCCCGGGCCATAACTTAACAATGATTGTGCTCTCAGCAGAGATTGTCACTCAGCACCAGCAAGGGTCCCAGTTCTGCTTAGGGCCAGCACTTTGTGGTCATGCTGCTGGTCTGCACACACAATCTAAGGGGCAACGTTGTTCCTCTTGCAGCTCTCATTGCATTATCCATTTTTTATGTATTTAGGTGTTACATGGAAATTTGTGAGATTTCCTGTGATTTTCAGTGGGAACAAGGTTCTGACCTACTATGGACAGAGATTCACTCATCTCTGCTGGTTGTGCAGGATGTTCATAATATAGCAATTTCTGTTTCTTCTGCTGTTTTTCACTTGCTCATTGCCTGTTTTCATGAAGGTATGCTGGATTCCTTCTGAGAGAGTAAAAGGGATGACCTGGTTGTAGGGAGCTTGGCCTGAAGGGTCTCCAGGACTGAGCTGCATCTGGAGACAGAAGTGCATGTTGTTGGTAGTCCAGAGCGAGTCAGTAGTTTTCAGTAAAGAACTTATTTGTCTCCCACAGCCTGCATTGTTTGTGACCAAATGATACAATTGCATACACCTGTTTGGAATCATGGCTTGCACATTTCTTAAATGATTTCTTATTGCTAATAATCAATTTCAGAGCAGCTTTGCTCTGTCATGCTGAGTTTGCATAGCTCTGCTTGCACTTGGATTTGAAATCTTCATTAGTTATTCAGGTGTTGCCTAGTCTTTGCTATTGGATTCTCTTATTTCTTGTTGTCTCACTCTAGTTTTCAAACAGGATATCCCTGTTCTTTACAGGTGCTTCTGAAACTGCTGACTTTTGATTTCTATTCTGATGCTGTCAACTTCTGGTATTGTAAGTTACTGTGTTGGGTAGCTGCAATGAACAGTAATTTTTTTTCTTTAAAAAAGAGTTCTGACCTTTGAGGGGCTTATAAAATATCTCTAGAGTTTGGGACTGATGGATGTTGACTCTTGGAAAGAGATGTGTCATGAGAAAATGCCTGATCTAAAAAATTCTTTCCTGCCTACTTAATCAAATGACTACTGTCTCTTGGAGAAACTTGGGCACAATTTTCCATCATCCTAACACAAAACCAAAGAGGAGGGGGTTAAAGTGGGGAAGGGGCTATAGCGAGTAATAACATGCATTTGGTTTATTGCTGAATTTGGTTTTCTTCCTGCCTTATTGCCTGGTAGGGTTTGTAAGTCATTAGGGAAAATGTGTGTGATACTTTACTGTATGTTCAGTGTATGCAGTTCTGCAATATGATAAGATACTTCACCAACGTAGCAATATTTTATGAATATGTGAATGATGGTTAATACAGTCCTACTCTTGATGCAGGTCTTGCATTCCTCAAGAGGCAAAAAACTGCTGAAAGCCAAGCTTAGCTATAGATTGTATGTCAAATGATGTAAGGGCATTGAGAGTGTCCTTTGATTTCTGATGTAGGAGGCACTTTCAGGTACACCTTTTTATAAAGTATTCATAGTGTGTTTTGGTATTTTATAGCCAAAGAATATTTCAAATTCCTAATTTATTCTTCTCTGCAAGCCCATATCAGGAAAAGTCTTTCCCTGCTTGATAATGAGATTTGTTGTAAGTCCAAAAAATCATCTAGCAAAAAATCTCTGGTAGCCGCTGCTTCGGAGTTCATGTTGTTTTGTGTCATCTTCTCATGCTTGTGCCATAGCCGACTGGAAAAGAGATATTCCTAAAGCTATGGCTTAGCCTCAAAAACAGGCTTATATACAGCCAAAAAGGATCTTAAAGGCTCAGATATAACAATTTGTATAGAAAGTATTTTCCCAACATTTGCTCGTTGCCACGGTCAGTGTAGTAACTGCAAAGTCTGACAGAGGGGTCCTTTCTAGCTCTGGTGATGAATATATCTGTATGAATATATCTGTATTCACTCCTGGTCTGTGTTGGTGCCCTTGAGTGCAGGATGACACTGAGTATTTNCAATTTGTATAGAAAGTATTTTCCCAACATTTGCTCGTGCCACGGTCAGTGTAGTAACTGCAAAGTCTGACAGAGGGGTCCTTTCTAGCTCTGGTGATGAATATATCTGTATGAATATATCTGTATTCACTCCTGGTCTGTGTTGGTGCCCTTGAGTGCAGGATGACACTGAGTATTTTCTTTGTGCCACAGTTTCACTGCAGACCCATTTTGGGACTCCTACAGTGGCTAATCAGTATTAGCCACTACAGCTATAACATGTGCACGGTGTAGAAGCATGTTGCATCCTGAGCAGTATCATGATAAACTTTGATAAGACTTAGCCATATTCTGGAGGAGCTACATGTGAAGTTAATGTTCGCTCTGAAATGTTTGCCACAAGACCATTATGGACATAGGTGTTAAAAGGTCGTGGTAGATATATTATCCTTCTGGTCGTCCAGGTCCCTTTTGTAGTTTTCTTAGTAATCATACCAGTCTTTAAGAGACTCAAAACTAACAACTTTTTTTAGGGCTCTGCTTGTGTAAACATTATCACAGTTATCCTGTCAAACACTGCTTAAAGGTCAATCAAACTGTATAAAACCTTCAAAAGCCTGATAAGGTTTAGCTGTCTAAATTGTGGGTCCTTCTAGCTGGCACTGGCTCAGTGCTTTTCCCTCTCCAGTCAGCTCTGCTGAGATTTGTGATCATTACACTTGGTGCTGCCTCTCACCAGGTTTCTCTCCCTGGAGAAGATGGAAGACAAGGATCCTTCTCTTCCACTCCCATGGTTTTGAGCCAAGGCTGCCTCTCCTCCCAAGCAGACTGCTCTTCTGCTTCATGTACTCACGTGTTTTCAGATTATTTGGTTGCCAGCCCAGGCCCATGTTTATTCTCTCAGTCTGGATAACTATGGATGTAGAGGGTGAAGTCCAATACTGTCAGAAGATAAAGACTGGACACAGGATTGTGGTGTTCTCCTATGCAATACCTCTTTTTCTTCATTTAATGATATGGTTCAGTGCCTTTGTCACTAGATAAAATTTTTCAGTATTGTATTTTCTAGAAATAGTGTAATTTTTTTTTCTTGCATGTTAACCAAAACTGCTATATTCAACATCTCCAAAAATCACCGTGATTCCCATCCTGCCTTCATTTCCTCTGGTTTTGACTTAGGTAATTTATTTTAAACAATGCCGAATTTGCTATGGTTGTCTGTGGAAAACTTTCAGACAAGAAAGCCTTCAATATCCTACTAGCTACCTTCTTTCCTTTGGCTTGCCAGTGGTCTCCTAGACAGTGTATGCATATGCTATTCTGTGGAGATGTCTTTTGGAGCACATACAGGATTGCAGAGACCTGTCGGATGAAATTTTGCTCTTCAGAGCTGCAGATGCTCCCTGATAGTACTCCTCTGCAGCCACTGCAACAGTTACATTAATCTGCAGAGGAGAAATCATTGCTGCAGGGATGAACTGTGCAGCGTCAGCTGTGCTGAGCCACAGCCAAGCGTGGATGTGGAAGAACATCACTCTCCTCAGATGGAAGCATGTTCAGTGCAGATGAGAGCTTGGGACACTGAAGATTACATCTGTGCAAGCTTTTAATACTTTAGTGGGAGGACTGTGTGAGGGAAGGCTTATGTTTTTTTTCCCAGAAACTTTATTGTTAAGCACTGAACAGCAAAGGTGGCTGAAGTGCATGTACACATGGTCAGGATGTGTTCTGCCAGGCTGTGGCATGCACTACCATGGTGGGGCTTGGCTGGTTGGGTAAGTCCCAGTGGAAAGCCAGTGTCACCTGACGTTAAAGGATTATGTAGAAGTCAAAGAAAGTGGCAAATGATGTAGAGCTGTTTTAACTGTTGGGTCAGTAGGAGTCTAACTGAAAATTGGATTCAGTTAAAGTAAGTTAAGAAGCACGGCACTGCTGCTGGGCATTTGCCCTCAGACAGTGAAATCTGGTGATTCATCTGGTAATTTGACCAACTCTGATTTGTCTACCTGTACTAAGTTCACTCTTAAGTCTCCCTCTCTTCCTTGTTTTTAAGTGAAATGGCTATTACCAGTCCAAAAAACTGTAGCAAGGGACCATGCTTTAGAAAAAGCATACTCCAGAATGTGGTATTATACAAAGTTTAGAAAAATTTGTGTGGGTAAACACCTTCTAATGAAAGTATAATGTAGAGGAGTGTGGAGGCTACAGCCCCGACTTACAGCTCAAAAATTGCTGAGAAGAATAGCAGTATGTAGGAATACACTCTGTTCCAGAAATGTGTCCTTAGGGTATTTCAACCCCTGAAATTCTGTGGGAATGAAAAAAATCCATCCATCAGTTGTTTCAAAAAATATATACAGTGAAAATGTTGACTCATTTTGATCTGCTAGGCTGTGTCAAGGGGAAAAGGAGTTTTGAAATTTGCTTTTCTTGCACTTTTCAACTTGAAGCAGGACTTTGATACTCGAATGTAGAGGGTGAGTCATATTTAAAAAGTATTATCTGTGGAATTGATTGAGCAATGTATTGGCATGCCTAACAGTCTGCAAGTTTTGTCAAGCTCTTCTTAGCCTCTGACGATGACAAGATGTTAGTAAACTTTCTGCTGGTGCTCAAGGTCCATTCCTGGGAGAAGTTAACTGTGTTGGTAGGCTTTAGGTGTCAAAGAGTGCTTGTCACTTCCAGTGGGCAGAGCTAATCTTTTGGTACTAAGCTTTCATTTGTATACAAACTAAATGTAAGACCAGCTGAAAATGTTTTGAATATGTCACTGTGTTGCTGAAAAAAGGTTTGGTCACCGATACTGGTATAAAGGAGCAAAGTTAGTGTGGAATGTTTTTACTACATTTGAATCCTTTATTTGTAATGTAATGGAGGGTTTTTGTAGATTGCTCTCGTAGTGGAACTCTGTTCCTTCATTTCTGAAGACTACAAGAGATGCTGAAAAAGGGGCCTTTAAATGTTACTGATTCCTTTCAGAGCTTGGAAAACATGTAGCTTAAAATGACCTCAAGGCACCATCTGCTTCAGCAAAGGAAATGCCTTCGCTCCTCCTGACTGTTGGATCCGTTGAGTTTTCCTTCTTGCCTAAATGGTGTTCTTGGACAGTAGTCCTTTCTCCAGCGGGATGACACAGTGATCCAGATGGGTTCATGCTGAAGTGTTGCCCACGGCGCGTGCGCCGCTGCCCTTGTTTTGTGTCCTGTCCCCCCGCAGATGGGTGGTGTGTGGGTTGTTTGCCTCTCACGCTGCAGCTGTGCGCGGGTGGTGGCTCGTTTGGGTTGTGCCCACTTGAAACTGCCCGAAGAGGGGTATTTCACTGAGGATTGATGGTCTTTGTTGGAGTCCTTTCCCTCTGATCTCACGTTTCTTCACAAGGAACTTGTTTCCCCCTCTGATTGCAGCCAGGTCCGGGGCTGCTGAGTGATACAGATGGAATACGCTGCCCAACTGCTGCTGTAGTATTTTTTTCTGACTCCAAGACATACCAGTACATTGCTTTTCTTGTTAGATCTGGCTTTCTGAAAGCTACAGTCACTGTGGGGAGCAATGGAAACTGGTGTTTCTGGGTCACAGGGTGAGTCTCTGTTTGCTCTGCTCCCTGTCTTAGTTTTGGAAGTGTGATCTTCAGTGGTCATCAAAGTTTTGTATGAATTATGGCAGGAACAGATTCTGAACTTTGCAAGTTTTAATTCATGACTTTTCTTTGCTTCCGGTGTGTAACCCTGTACTTGATTAATCACACTTAGAACAACCTATTTGATCATACTTTATTCCTAGCCATTAGTATTTGATGAAGAGCCTTATTGAATAAATTTTAAAAACACGAGATTGAGCAGTCACCAATTTTCTGGTTTTGCCCCAATAGTGATATATTTAAGACCTCTTGCACATTAGTTGTATGTAACCTTTTATGCGTGAATCCTTGCTGCTTCCCTTTCAGAAAAAGGGAAAAAAATAAATATGACTTCCCAAAAGTTCTTGCAGTTCTTCCTTTCACAGTGAAGACTTGCAGTAATTAGTCTCATAGAAAACCAAAAACTATAAACAAAATTTTAGAATCAAATTAACATCATCCTCTACACTTAAAAGCACGAGTGTGAGATCCGGTGCCATGGGGCTTTGCTGGTGCTGGAAACAAGTGTTAGATTGCCTCTTGGGAAGCAGCAACTTGCCCATTCAGTTACTCAAATTTGTCCTATTAGATGTGTGAAATCAAATGGTAGCTCATGCTAAATTTGCTAGCAGTGACAGCCCGATAGTTTTCCTGTCTTTATTGTTCCATTTAACATTTAACCTTGGGTGAATTTTTGAGAATGATGACGTGGAGGTGAGGAAGGAGAGAAGGAAGAGAAGCTTTCAGGGGTCCTCAGCAGGACCTCAGAAGGATCCATGCTGCTACCCAGGCACTGACTGCAGCAGTGACACCCGTGTAACGTGTTGCATCAGTCTGTGCTCGGGACTTGTTTCCCTGGTGCTGTTCCCCGTATATATTGAGTAAATTCAAACAGTCGCTGTGTTCAAACACACAAATAAACTAAATAGGGGGGGTTGCTGTGTGTTTTTTATTTTTTTCTTTCCTTTCCATCCCACTACTCACCCTCCCAGCCGCACCTGATGCTNCCTATTGAAAAGACTAATTACTGGCATTTTAGAGGTACAAGTAGTTCTTGTTTCTGAGTTCTAGTTCATTGATACTATGATGTTTGTATGGAGTAAAGCTATTTTAGGTCATGTTTATGACCACAGTGAACTGGGCCTTGGCACTGCGTTGTAGCTGATGGTGTTTAGCTCTCCCTGTGCTCCACCCTTACTTGGCATGGAGAACAGATGTGTGATCCAGGATTAAAAAATGAGTATGGATCTATAAAAATATGTTGTTATTTCTATCTTTTTCTCAGAATAAATAACTGATTTACTAAATGTGCCCCAAAGAGGTAGTTGTAAAAGCATTTTCATCAAACCATGGTTCTGTTCTGCAGTTTTTTCATTAAATAAACTCCATCCCACCAAATGCCCCAAAGATATTTAGATTTATGCATTGATAAAAAAAGAGAGCTTGCATGAAGAATGTAAAATAATGACGATTAATACAGTAAATGAGTGCCTATAAATGTTATAAGAATGCTAGGGAAAGTTAAAAAAAAAAAAGAGATTTTGCAGTTGTTTAATATGCTGTGATATGTGGATCCAGTTCAGTGGTAAAGAACTTTTGATTAAAATTAGATATTTGCAAATAGCAATAGAGAAGGCCTGAGGAAATCATGCTAGAGTTATATTTTATAGTGTATTTTTTAAGGAAGATTCTTTCACCTGGGATACATGTTTTTCATCTTAGACCTAGGCTTATTTCTGAATTTTGTCTTTAAGCAAAGTTTTTTTTTTCCCAGTACAAGTAAAAAAGTAAGTTTTGGAACAGATTTCTTATTTTATATAAAGCAACAATATACTGCATGACTCTGGATTTATTACAACAAAATTGAGACTGAAAATTGTCATATACAGTGTGTACATTTTGTGTCCTTCTATAGTGTGCTAATTGACACTGTATTTCTCTACTCTAGCATAAAGTTACCTGTAATGACTGTTTTCAAAAGAGCAAGTGTAGGTAAATCTACGTAAAATTTTTAGTATGTTTTTAATTTATTTCATGAATATATTTATTTTGATTTCCCATTGACTTATCCGTGTCCTTACTGAACTTAAGGTAACTTATGTTATTTCATACACACTTAAGGGATTGTCAACAAGCTGAGGTTTCTGTTCTATGAAATAGGGAGGGGAAATTAAATTACTATCTAAGGATTCTATTATTTTGTACATGTGACTGACTCACCAAATGTCTGCTATAAAATTTCATTTTTCTTACAAGCTCTGAAGCATATTTTTAAAGTTTTTTCTTCCTGGAACATCCGGTATTATTTTATCTCTTGATTCTCTTGTGTCTTTCAAGTTGACAAATTTGATCAGAATATTTTAATTAGAAATGACAATGCTATAAATAGAAGTAAATATAAAATTCTTTACGTCAAAGGGCAAACATAAAAATAGTATTTACTCCTCATTTTTTTTTACAAAAGGCTGTTCTTTTTTGACAGAAATTTTTTAAATCTCTTCCAGTGAAACTTACTTAAAAGCATCTTAAGTCCTTTATTAAGTATACTTCTGAAGGAAGAAACGTGTTATGAGGAATTGCACATTGCATCACAACATTTTAAATTATTTTTCCTTATTTTTTGAGGAAAAATACTAGTCATCATGTTACTGTGCTGCTTGCAATACTCAGCTAATTATCCACAATGTGAGGAAAATGTCTAAATTTTTCCATTTAAGATTCTTTTTAGTTTGGTTATTAAAGAAAGTGCATCGCTTGTAGATGTTTCACTGGTGCTTAGGATAGTATTCGAAATGAAAATCTTTGAAACATTTTTAAGGTTACCTCCAGAGCAGTGCACTGATGTTGATCTGCAATGATGTGTATCAACTACAACCAACACACATTTATTCCCTTTGCAGATGCTCGTTCTTTGGGGCCAGTTTCTGGAGAAGGCTGAACCCCAGCAGGAGTACTGAAAGGACATCATTATTCTGTTGTGGTTCTTTGTAGTAATAAATAGTCATATTTGGTACTGATTGTCCATCTCCTCTGTTACTGCAGTGACCCCTGAGGCATGGAGCAGGTGATTTAAAATAATTGGAATCACACTGCTCTTGGTTTGGCAGGAAGGTTTGCATACCACTTTTGGTTTTGTAGAATTCAAGCTTTTAATCTTTGCTTCAGATAAAATACCTTTGTGCTTAGTGATTTGAAATAATCTTTTCCACTCCATTTATTCTTGATTCCTTTCAGACATTCACTGAAATGCTTAAACTTCACAATCTTTAACAGAAGTTAGCTCTTGCATAGTTGCATTAGGTGCATGGGATACTTCGTATTTTCTGTAGCAGGGTTTGCAGGTCAGTGCACGTTATGCACCACTAGAAATTGCATCTGAAGTACTGCAGCTAATTTCAGAGCTGTTATTGGTGTTTTTCTTCTTCCGTTGCATGGCATAAAAATTTCAGAACTTTTTGATTGTGTCAAAGGCATGGCATTGCACTCTTCCATTAAGTTGTTCAATTCTCCTTTCCTGGCTCTTGTTCGTGTTCTGCATTGAGTGCATCTTACGGTCTCCAGAAACTCCCCTTTTATGACTCAGTTGTCAGCCAGTGATGTGTCCAGCTGATGGTTGTTGCAAAAGCCTCACATTTTCCAAGAGAGTTCCTGGGTTTGAGAACTGAATGAGGTAATTAATTGTCTTGCTTCAGTGGTTTTGAGAAGCCTTTGCAGGTGTCTTTCTTGTTACTTCTGCTTGACTGAGGTGGTATAGATGGAAAAGTACTTATTTCCTCTCTTTGGGTTCTTTTATTGACATATGTCTATGAGTGTAAGCTCCTTTGCAGCTGGCCATTTTACCTATTCCCTGAGCAGGCAGGTAGGTGTGCTTAAGGATAGTGTAGAGCCAAGACTTTTAAAAATCCATTTCTTTATTTTGTGGTTCTTAACCGGATATTTAGAAGAACTGTTACCCTAAGAAATGCATTGTCTGGAATTCTTAAGGTGCAGTTTTTTGTTACGCTCGATGAGATTTTTAGCGGAAAGGGGGAATCTGTCTTCCTCTTCATTCTCTCTTGGGTGTCCCCTCTGGCTCCTTTCTATTGCATCTACCTTGTAGTTTATTTAGATCAGTTTATTTGTCTGACAAAAACCGGGCCCACTCCAAGTGGTGATTAATGTTGTGCTGCTGATCTGACTTTCTAGCTAGCCACATGAGCTGACAAGGGGGAGTAGGTGGGAACACGTGGCCAGGGTGGGGCAGAACTGTTCGTTTTTGGCAGCAGCCCACGGCGTGCAGTGTGACAGTGCTTTACAAACACGTACCAGGAAGGGATGCACTTTCTGGAAAGTGATGAGTTTGTCAGGCTATCCAGAATGCCTTGGTATCTTAGCAGGTTTGAAATACCCTTGAGATACACTTGATTGGACTTTAGCTTAAACTTAATGGTAAGTTTCTGGGTTTGCATCATGTGTCTTAGGGAGTGGTTACATCTGCGTAGTGTTGTTCATATTAATTTATTAATATGTATTTTCTCCCTTAAATCCACATTAACAGTTTCTTTCAAGGAATAACTGTGGTCCAGGGTCACCTAAGAAATACGTTAGCCTTGTAATTGTTTATCTTAGAGATGTGTTGGAGAGGGGAAATCTCCCAGACCAAATTGATATGGTGCAATATGCCTAGCAGTTAAAAGCCAAACCAAGCCAAAAAATAGAGTCGTTTTTGCTCTTACGGTCTTTGAAGTGGATACATTTTAATGACAAATGTTACATTTAGTATATGTACATTTAGAAATCCAAGTTAGGCTTTTTATATTCTTTCTTACTCACTAATTCTCTTCTGATACCACCATATGGTCGTATAGAAGACTTGGTATACTCAGACTTGGTTATATAGAGATCTAAATGATGGAATATGTAGCTATGTTGTTAACAAACAGGAATAATAAAGTGCTGTAGAATTTTCTTTGCATTAATAAGGTAACGATGAGAATCAAAAAATCGGGCTGCCATTACTCCTTTGATCAGAAAGCGGTTGTTGCAGTGCAGGTGGATGAATGAAGGTTAGTTAAGGATAGCAAACAAGCTGCACTGGAACAAGGGAATGACAGGACTGCCATTGGTCCCTTTTAGCTTACTTGACTCCTGGCCTGTCACATCCTGTTTGTGAACAGCAGCCTGAAAATTCACATCTAGCAAGAGAAGGTGAAATTTAAAAATAATTCAAAGCAGACTCTGCTGCCTGAGAGGTGGAAAAGAAACAACAAATGATAATTTGTTGATGGTTGTTTTTGCTGTGTTTGTGGTGGCACTAGCTGCTGCAGGCCAGAAACAGCTAAATGATGGTCCTACGTGTGGGTGCCGTACGTGCTGTGGGTGTCTGTACATTCTGTGGGTGTCTGTCATCGCAGATGCCAGCTGGCTGTGTATTTTTTTCTTTTTGTTTCTTTTTTTTTAATTTGCTTTTTAATTTTTTAATGCTTTTTTGATAGAAAGTAGGCTTTTAATATTGATAGTAATTAACCACCCATTATTTACCCAGATAAGGTAAACTATATGTAAAATATAGTTTCAGTTGGTCAAAAATGATACATGTGTTCAAAAAAAGATGATCCTAAATTATCCAGAAATTACAAGAACCACTTAGCAAAGACCTGGTGGCCTGTGTTACAGAGCAGGTTAGATGTAGTGGGAATAGCCAAAAGGATATCTGACACTGAATTATATCTACTGAGGTGCCTTCTAAGGAGCTTTCCAGTTTTACTGCATCCTTCTGAAGTGTAATGTAAATGTATGGAGTTTCTTGTCATGCAGTTTTGCATGCATGTCCACAGTAATGACATAGCCAGGCATTTTTGTAGAGGGCCCTCAGTCTGAGCATCCTCTAGTAAGAGAAACTGTCCTGACTTTTGGGTTTTTTAAAAGGATTCCTCTGTTTGTGGATATGTATTCATGGTTGTTGTTTTTTTTATTTATTAATTCTCGTGCTTATTTATGTAGACATAAAAAGAAAATTTTGCTGTAGGGCAACTAAAAAATGTAATAAACAAAAAAGTCATGATTCCCTCAACTTTCCTTTTCATTGCTGCTGTTCTTTTCCAAGGAAGCTGGAATTCTCAGCTCTTCTGGATTTAATGCCTGTTGAAAGCCTGCCAGTAGTTTTAGAAAGACTGAATTTGATGATTCACGTTATCCCATCCTGTCCTGTGTTTCCCAGAGTTTTCAATAAATCATTTGTTACACTTGTGCTATCCTGTATTGTATTTACTTGGAGAAGTGTAGTTTAGAGTTGTAAGTGGTTCTTCAGTGTTTCCTCTTAGGTCCTCTGTCTACATGCTTCAAATCTTAATGTGCAGATTTCAATGGAAAGAAAATAAGAGCAAAGTTGATACTGTTCCAAAATGTCTCCAAGTAGCTTTTCTTATTAATTAGTTAAATAACATGGCTGTTCTGTTTCTTGGGAGGTTTCAGATCTAGAAACAAGGGTTGCATTTCTATTGGCTAGCTGAGTATTTTCTTCCACTACTACTGGAATAAAACTCTGTTTCTGGCAGCTGAGAGTTATGAAGTATTCCCATGTTTGCCCGTTATAGGACTGAATTAAAGGAACTAATTTGGGGAGAATACACGGTATAGAAAGGAAGAAAAGAAAGAAAGGAAGAAAGCAAGCAAGCTGTTTCTCTACCATCAATTTTTCTTTGGTTTTAGTAGCTGCTCAAGGGTTTGGAGTTTTGGGAACCTTTTAGAGTGTTGTGAGAGCTTTACTGAAAATGCAGCTAATTATATTTTAGTCCATTGTTATCCCCTCGCTATATGAGAGTCTGTCTGGATGAACAGTTTCTTTCAGGCAGTGTTGGTGAGATTTGTGAGTGTACAGTTGTCTGACCAAGCCAATAATGTCTCAGCTGTTCTCTCTGGTCTGTGTCCAGGGTCACAGTAAGGAACATATGAGCCAGGGGAGGTCTCACTTCCCTTTGCTCTGTTTTGCCCAGGATGGGAGTTCGAAGAGCCATTTCCTACAGCATAGATGGGTTAAGATACGGGGTTACTCTGAGTCACAGACTGTGTTGTTGGAAATTCTTGAATAAGTCTCATAGATTCAGAAAACTGATCTTTTACTCATTATCATAGACTTTGTGTGTTTCAATGCAATTTTATTTGGTTAATGACATATTTTTACTTAGTGTATATATTTTGTTTCTGCACTCACAAACCAGTACGATAGGTTTTGCCATGACTTAATAATAATACCAGTCTTTTCTATATTGCAGTCTACCCACATTGCTCGAGCCAGCTTCCAGGTTGATGCTTTTGGATCGTCTTTCATCTTAGATGTGACACTAAACCAGTAAGTAATGACTGTATCTTACTCTACGTTTGTCCAAGACCTGGTGCCTGTGAAATGGAATTTTCCAGTGGAGTTTTTAGAGACTGTATTATAGCAAAAATAGTGTTGTAGTTATTGAGTTCATTTGTAGTAGTATATTTTAGGTTCTTCTGTTACTTTCATGTAGCATCGTAGGCTTTGACATTCCCATTGGTACTACTTGGTAGCTATTCCAGTATAACTAACATTTTAGTAGTATAATTTCATTTAACAGAATCACAGAATGGTTCAGTTTGGATGGGACCACAGTAGGTTATCTAGTCCAACCTCCCTGCTCAAGCAAGGCCATCCCAGAGCATGTGGCACAGGATTGTGTCCAAATGGTTCTTGACTATCTCCAGTGAGGGAGACTCCCCACCCTCTCTGGACAATCTGTTCCAGTGCTCAGTCACCATCACAGTAAAGAAGTTCTGCCTCATATTCAGGTGGAACTTCCTGTGCATCAGTTTCTGCCCATTGCCTCGTGTCCTATTGCTTGGCATCCCCGAGAAGAGCCTGGTCCATCCTCTGAGCACTGTCCCTTCAGATACTGACAGACACTGGTGAAGTCTCCTCTCAGCTGCCTCTTTACGAGGCTGGAACTGGCCCAGCTCCCTCAGCTTTTCCTCCTAAGAGAGATGCTCCAGTCCTTTAATCATCTTTGTTGCCTTCTGCTGGACTTGCTTCAGGAGCTCCATGTCTCTCTTGTTCTGAGGAGCCCAGAACTTGACACAGCACTCCACATATGGCCTTGCTTCTGCCAGTTTACTGTAAAGGCAAATTACTATACTCACACAGAGCCTCCCTTGATATTAAAAGGTGGATTTGCCAAAACCTGAGCATTTTAATAACCAAGGATAAAGTACTGAAGATACATCAGTTGCACAACAGCTAATCCTCAAAAACCAGTAAATAGTTGGGAATGAAGTTTCTCCAGATGTGTTTACAGCCTTTTGGAACAAGAGAAGCATTATAAGGCAGTAGTTCTGTGAACTTCAGTCCACGAGGAAAGATTGAATAATAGTAAAATTAAAGTGAAATCTGGTGTGTGGCTTTCAGGAAAGAGTTTTTCAAGTAGTCTTTTAGCACAGCTCTTTTAAAATTGGAGTTCCTTTGCTTTTCTGTTCTGAAGTGAAAAGAGAGTAAGTAATACAGTAAGTAGAAGTGTTTTGTTAAGTAATTCAGCTCCTAATAATTGAACACAATGTTTCATGGTTTGGTGTAACATTGTTTGTGTGTAACAGTTGGCGTGCTGTTTTGAGCTGTTTTTCTGCTGTAAAGATGAACCTTTCTGGTTGCAGTGACATCCACTCAAATTTCAGGTTCTTTTTTTCACTTTTAAACATACTTGAAACAGTGGCAATTTCTTTACGTGCACTGACAATAAAAAGCACATGTGAATCCCTGCTGGTTACAGACAGTGGAGACACTGCTGCTGGAAGGAGAAGGAAAGAGGTTGTTTTAGAAGTATGGTTCTATAACAAATGTATTTTAAAACAGCTACAGAGGGAAAATTTTCTGCTGAAGAGCACCAAATCCTCAACACTGAAATGTTTCTTGGAAGTAGAAATTTTGTATACATATTTATACCTTACTCTGAGAGCAGGCTGCACAAACCTGTTTTACTTTGGCAGGTTAATGGTGTGGTCACAGTTCTTTTCTAAAAGATCAGTATTGTCCTTACAGTATAAATTTCAGGTCATCTTAAAAAAAGTAAACAGACTTACTAATGGTCTATGAAAAGAGAAGTTAAAGCATTGATTTTATGAGCTGCAGCTTTTTATGCTAAGGAAACTTGTAGGTAGATTTTTTTGTTTATGCACAAATGCACATAGACACACAAACAAACATAAGTTTAACTTTTTTTTTTTTGTTTTGAGCTGAGTGCTATTCTTATGTCATGCCTTTATTGTCTTCGGTGATATCGCACAAGTATGCATGTGGTAAGACTGTCAAAATGCTTTCTTATTGTTCTTAAGAGTGCCAGAATCCAAATTAATATTAAATTTTCTTGAAGAGTTACACTTTTTTTAATATGAAAGAAGTTCTATCACAAATTGTGCAAGATGAAAAGAAGACGACTGCAAGGAAATCAAGATGTTTGGCTTTTATCATGATAACTAAATCAACTTTTAAACCACCTCTGAAATACCATTCGCAGATTATCAAATAAAAAGAGAGTGAGGTATACCAGAGCAACATTTAAAACGTATTTTTAATCATAATTTCTGTGAAAAAATCTTTCATTCAGAAGGCTGTAAATATTCTTTTCCTTTGCCGTTCTTACTCTCCATATTATATTGTGTGTGTTTGTTTAGACCACAGTAGCTCCGTGGTTGAAAAGTAGTTAAATTCTTGTAAGCAGCAAGGCTTAAGATTTTAGTTATCCTCTGGAAAAAATCAGTTTAGTATTCATAACTGAACCTCTGCTAATATCTAAAGCATGCTGAAGCAGGCCCCAGTGGTAAAATTAGCTCTTACGTGTAATACACATTTAAGAAATATTAAAGGAGGTATGGGGGACAGAGGGGGAGAAATAATTTAAAATACATAGGTTATCAGAAAGGAGAGACACCCCCTGCCTGTGTCAGTCTCCTTGCAGTCTTCATGTTGTCTAAAGCTTAGTGTATCTGAATATATCTGAGCATCATCTGTAGTTACAATATCAGTAGTGGACAGTCACAGTGAAATTGTTCATTCTCCCATATGATTCCCCAATTTATGGAGGTAAAAAGTTCAAAATTAAAATGAGAGTAGCAAAAAGGGAGCTTAAAAAATATCAGAAATTAAAATATGCTCCTGACTCCAGACGTTTGTCCGCAACTATTTTTTCTTCTTTTGCTGCTTTCCATGTGGGCATTATTTTCTCTATTCTTTTCAAATCCGTCTTTTTATCTGTCAGATTCTCTGTTTCCTCTGCTGCATTTGCCTGTGCTATTTTATACATACTCCTGTTGTGTACCATGTTTTATTTTCGATTCTGTTGTGTTTGTGTATTTTCCATCTCTGTTCTTACTCAGTTCTCTAGAATCATACATTTCTTTCTCACCTTTTTCCATCAGGAATAGGTGTCCTCTCTGCCACCACCATAGGTACTGCACAGATTTCTTATTTTTCTTTGACAACCATTACCTTGTCAACTTTCTGTACACTCACAGTTGAGGCTGGCAGAAATGTTCATGGTCTCCTACTTTTCTCTCTTCCCTCATTGCCCGATACTTTCTGTTTTACCTCTTCACTTCAATTGCTACTATTGATTTCGGGTGTAACCACGACAGGGTTTTAGTTGAAGCAACTTTCCCTTCTTCTGCCACCTCTCACAACAGTGGCCTGCAGCCAAAGGCTCACTGATTTCTGCAGTGAAGCTGGGAAGATAGAGGAACTGGGCAGGAAAATCAAGAAGTGGAGCTTACACCAACATTTCACACATCAGGAAAACTGAGGCCCAGGACAGGAGCATTCTGCAAGTCCTGGATGCAAGTGAGAAGATGGAAATGAAAAAATTTCCAACTGGCATTAAAGCATGGCAGTTTATTTAACACTGAAATAAGTGTGCTTTCTTCTTGCTCATTTTGGATCTCAATGAGTTGTGAATGTGCATTTGTTCACATTAAACGCAGATGTAAAATACACTGAAACATGGTGTAACCTGGAATGATATAAGAAAGTAATAATAAGCTGTTAA